>CANYBF010382151.1:0-13872 GCA_948192965.1 Dalechampia spathulata
ACTTGTGAATCCATTTGTTGTAATTGATTGTGATTATAGTTGAACCCTAAGTAAGAGACTTAGGAGAAAGTGGACGTAGGCAAAGAGTTAGCCGAACCACTATAATCGCACGTGTTGCCATCTTCCGCGGGATTTCACAAGGTATAGGGACAAACAATACTAAATATAAGAGTATATTTACTAAAAGATATTTTTTCATATGGACAACTATATGTTATATTATCAAGAAGGATTTCAAGCTCAACAACAAAAGTATTAGTTAAAAAGGATGATCTAAAAAAGAAGGAACTAACATACATAAAAAATATAGTCTACAAAGAGGTATTACTATCAAATATATAAATAAACATTTGTTTTCACTTTTTTAAATGAATGGATGAAAATATTACATAAATAATATTTTAAATAAATACATAATGCTTAAATGTCAAATATTAATTTAAAATTATAGAAAATATTATCATGATAAAAAAATTTGAAAAAATAAAATGTAAAATTATTACAAAATAACGAATCAAAAAATCATGCTAAAGTGAAACACATGTTATGAAACTCTAGTATTAAAAATATGCTAAAATACGTAACTATGAATACTTATGAATAAATAATATTATCAATAATTAATAATTTTTTATATTTCATAAAAAATTATAAAAATACAATAAAGTACCAATGTTTTATACCAAGTTTCCGAAATTCTTAAAGTAATAATCAATTTATTCCCTTTACTAGTTATTACCCTAAAAAAAAAATGTATTGTGATTTTAATTCCAAGACCTAGTTTATCTTTTTTATGTTTTGTTTACAGCATATTAAATTAAAAATAAATGGTTCAAAATTGTAAACAAACTAAACTATAAAATTGAATTCCAATTTGTTATTAATATAATAGTTCGCATTTATTGATTTTTAATTTATCATAAGAAATGAATTTCATAATGCACCGTATTTTTTTTTTTATCAATTTTGTTAATCTAAAAAAATCTTATAATTGCCCCTGATTCTTAGAACCTGATCACATTCACCCAAATTAAAGCATTAATATATATAATTTTTATGTAATTAATTAATTAGTAATTAATTTCAAAAATTCGTTAAAGTATACAATTAAAAAGAAATCAAAGAAACATAATATTAATTAGTAATTTAATTAGGAAGAAAAAGAAAATCTTGTGTAATTAATTTAAAAAATAATCTGTGTTTATGAATTCATTACTTGATTTTTATGTTAGAAAAAAAAGTTGAAGTGATTCATTTAATTAATTGAAGTACAATATTGAATAGTTTCATTTTTATTTTGTACAAAAATAAAATTTTTATAAATTAAAATTTTAACGTTTTTAATTAGATAAAATAAATATAAAAAATATAAATATGATAAAAATCATTTAAATATATATTTTTAAAATTCTTAATATACAATATTAACAAGCTTTATTACTATAATAATGACTTACATTAAATTTATTATATAATAAGCTAAAATCATCTCGTTTATATATATAACAGAATTATAAGTCTAGAAAAATTTAATAATATTTTTATATTTATTTTATCATATTATTTTATATATTAGAAGAAAAATTCTTAAGAAAATAATATTAAAATTTAAAGATTTTATGATATAAATTAAGATTAGAAGAGTGGGAGGACGATGAAGCTAAGTTGCCTTTCCTGTACTTGGAAGGAAGGGATAAGGATTACCCGAAATGAAAGGGGGGGTACTTGAATAAGGACGAAACTGGGCCATGGCTGGGTGCCCCTGCAAGGCAACCACTGGTTTTTACCATCGAAAATCTGCGACTCTGCTTCCTGATTGGCGAGACGGCTCGCTAGAAGGTTTAACCTCTGGTCAGCGATGGTGGCGGGCCACCCGACAAACCTGTGACTTGACCTTTTCGCCTGTAGCCCATTATTCTTACCTTTGCCCCAATAATTTGGGAACCAACATCATTTTGGCTCCAACCAATGACCGTGCCATCAAACCCTCTGGGAACCCATATGTCCCCACCTGGATAGACGTTGATGGTAGCATCGACTCAAATGGATAAACATCTACTATGTTACGAGTAAGATTTTAAGTTTAAATTATAAAACAGAAAAAGTGTTTCAAAAATAACCTGTTGAATTCAGATGATATTAATTTTGTTTGAATTAAATAATTAAATAACCTGGAAGAATTTGATACGATTTTATGCCAATAAATGGTAATAACTTTTACACCGTAAGAACTCAAGACATTACAAATAGGTTTTCCCAGGTACAACTTCCATGTTCCTTGGCAGAGTGCTTTGACTTAATAATAGGCACGAGAAGTTTGTGTTACATAACAATTTCATTTGAATTAGAAAGCAAAAAAAAAAGGGTTACGTAGTTCAGCAGTGGGGATGGATTCATGGAAGAGAACAAGTGGCGATTCATGATTGGACGAACATTATTTCCCACTTGGCCTTGTCGTTGATTTTCTTCCTACATCATCATGCCTGTACACTTCCCATTGCTCCTCCATTGAATCCATAATTCTGAGGTACACAATTAAGCTTTTTTCTTTTTTCTTTTTTCTGGAAAAAGCTTCAATTCAAAAAATTGATATATTTGAAAATATTTTTCTATTGAAAGTTTATAATGTTGAATATGATTTATGTAAATTATCTAATATTCAAGCTGCATTATTGGAGTATAAAATAGAATCATGAACAAGCAAATATCTTTTCAGCTCAAATTCAAGAACTAATTTGTATTATTTAAATATAAAAAATTGTATTATAATTAAAAACTCAAAAAAAAAAAACACTCTTGTCGTCGGAGTCATCGTTGTCTTTTTTGAACACCGTTATCACGTAGGTTAAAAGCATAACTAGTAAGTTTTGTTTTTATTGTATAAAGCTACCGGTGTCTATTTTTATTATTACACGTGGCCGCCAATTACAGGTTATGAATCATCCAGCTGCCATCTATGGAAACTTCCTAAACTTGGGAGAAGGTGCTCTTCTTCTTCTTCTTCTCTTCCTCTTTTAATCATAAATCATAACTTTGTATCGAAGAAATGTTTTCATATATATCTTTAATTTTTGAATTTTGTCAAATAATAATATTCCAATTGAATTAAAATTGATATTTACAAGGGAGAAGAAGGCCACGTCATATGGATGGGCGTCAACATCATTCATTTATTTCATCCTTGTATTCGGACAATAAGCCACACTAAAACTAATAATAGAATCGACAATGATATATATTATATTATATTTTCAGAAAAAAAAAGGAATAGAATAATACGAGTCAACTGTAACAGTGTCAACGGCTATAACCTGCCGCCAAATAGGCTTTTGCTTTTCCTCTTTAATCATGACACACGTTGTCATCTCCCACTTCAATCTCCAATTACTCCGATTTCTTTGCTTCAGTTTCACTGAATCTGTAATTAAATAAAATTTTAAAACACTCGATTTTTCCAGAATTATTTATTTTATTTATAAATTGACATTTATTTGCATCGTTTTAGGATAAAAATTGTAAAATTTTTAAATAAGTTATTTGATTCCATTCTTATATAAGATTTAAAAAATATTTTAAATGAATATTTAATTAATAAATATAAATGATTTAGAAACATCGACTAATAGAAAAGATGAAATGGGGTCAACGGCTAAAAGCTGCCGTCATTCGTAGGCTTTTAATAACGGGACACGTTATCCCGACAGAGAAGCAAAACCTGAAAATCAAAACGTGTCTTTTTGTTTTCCGCGTAATAAAATGAAACCATGTAATGAGGGACGCGTGTCCAAATGTCGCGTTTTGACTACGTCCTTTGTTCCAATTGAAAAATATTCCTAGTGACAAAAGAGAAAAAGAACCCACCGCACTAACACTCGCATCACTTTTTCATTTTCCTTTTTGTTTTAACGTTTTGAGATTTTGCCACCACATCCGATGTCGTTTTGTCGTCTTTACTGCTTTTTCTTTTTTTCTTTTTCCTCTTGACAGGGTTTTAAATGATATTTTAATTAAAATTCTATGTTTAAACCTCTCCTCCAATATAAATGTTATGATTATTTAAACCTCTACAAGCCAATAACTAACAGTTTTTTTATTTGACTTTTAACAAAAATTATTATTTTAAATGCATAAATTTATTAGATGATAAGAATTCATTTCGATATCAACTTCCTCATTCTAACATTAACTCATAATGAATTTTGAATTTATGATATTTTATTTTATAAAATATATTTTTATAAGTATATGAATTACAATCATTGTATAAAAGATATTGATCTCATAAAAACTAATGCATTGATTGGTACTTTTAATCAACTATATAATAGCTAAAGATTAAAATTTAATTTAAAATAAGAAATTACAATAAAATAACCATACTATCAAATTAAATTAAATTGATATTTTTTTAACATATATCTAATAACTAGAAATGAAATTAATAATTTAGGTTCAAATGAAAATTAATGACAATCAAATCTCTTAAATTTAAGTAAAAAGATGATATTGAATCTCAATTAATAAATAATTAGAAGTAGATCAATTAAAATTTTAACAAGTTCTTGTCGATATTAAATTGTTCATTATAATTAATTAATTACCTACTATCATGATCATTTTGTTAATTAAAATGTATTAATCATAACAATTCATATTAATCTTTCACAAGTCAAATTTCTGTCTCTAGGTAATTCAATTTTATGGTATATCAAGTATTCTAATAATTAATTTACTTCTCGATGCAATTAATTATCTAAAATATGCTATTAATTGATACCAAAATTAATCAACAAATAAACATTTAAGATATAAATTATATAAATAACTACTAAAATAGGATATTGTCATTAATTATAATCAAATATTACCAATCAAAATATTTAATCTCTCGAAATGTCTTTACTCATAATCCATTAATCAAAATACACTCAAGAATATGACGATGAAAATTTTATAATTAATTAACAATGAAAGAAAATATGATATAACAAATGAGAGATTTGACCTTTAATCTCTTTTGATTCTTTGATTTTTCCTCTTCTTGAAACTTAGGTCATGTTTGGTAGAAAGTCCTTAAAAATGTAATATTTGGATAACCTAAAAAAATCTAATTCGATGTATTTATTAATATATATACACTCAAATATGTTTAAACTAATATATTATTGAATACACACAAATTTTAGTATATTCATGGTGTGAGTGAAAATGTAAATGTTGTATACTCTCATTTTTCTTATTTTCAATACTATTTTATTTCTTTCTCATCCTAATTTTAATACATTTCATGCATTTTCATGCATCATTTGCATTTAATTTTCGTAGTTTACCATTCAATATTTTTATTGCATTTTCTATAAATGTATATATTTTTTCATTTAAAATTGTTAATTATTGCATTTACATATTTTTTATAATATATTTATTAGTTCTTAATTTATAATCACAACCATATGCATAAGGTGAAAGCCATTATTTATTAAAGAGTCAAATCATCATAATATGTGCATAGAAGTTACTTAATAGAGCAATAAGATTTATTATTATTTTTTGCATATTAAATGAAATATTTAGCTCTTAAAAAATTCTCTAAGTTGTAGTAAGCTTTTTAAGCTTTTCAATGCATTAAAAATCATTCAAATTGGAGTTATATGACTCAAGATATAAAGAAAACAAGTATGTTGAAAAAAGTTCCAATAGACTAGACAACTCATGTAGCCTTCTATTCATAGAATTTCACTGTCCAATAATCTACATAAGGTGTTTAACCATTTGTACAACTCGCGGGAGCCTCATGCATAGATGTTGCATGATTTTTGAAGGTAAAATAAGGATCATTAGATCTATAAATCAAGAATCATGATTAAATATTTGAATTTAGATTTTTACATTATTTGTAAACCTCATTTTTCTTAAATTTAGGTGAGATTTCTTCATTCATCCATCTACCATTTTTATTTCTCATCTACATTTTTTCTTTTAATCACTATTCCTTTTCTTTTGTTATTAGCTAAAGGTTTTGCTAAGGAATCTCTAACTATTTTCATTTTCTTCTCATTAATCCATGAAACTTAAAGGAGATTAAGGTTTTGAATATTGAAAGATCAAGATACAAATAAGGGAGGAAGAATAAGGATCAAATGGACTATGAGTAGATATATATTAGGGATTGGATATTTCAATGTGAATCATTTTGGATTTCTATCAATTAATGATTATGTTTAGGGTTTAGAATATTTAAAACTTGTAGTGGTTATTTCTATAGTGAAGCCTCAAGTATTGATCTTGAGAATGGACGTAAACATTAAACCAAACCACCATAATTCATAGTATTCATTTTTCTCTTCTCCACTATGTTTTGTAATTGCTTATTTCATATGATTATTAGCTTGACAATTTGTATTTCTTGTTGTATTCATTTCTCTTAAAAAAATTATCTTACACTTTTATAAAAAGGATATCTTGATGAATTACCTTGATTAACTTACCTTATGTTTCAAGGGAGAAGTTTTCAAAAATTGATTGTTTTATTTCCATATTATTCTTGTATTTTTCAAATTAAATTGTATTAATTTAAATTCATGTTTAGATTGATAAAACTAGCTAGCTAATTTCACTCATCATACAAAATTTTTTAATTGATTTAATTCAATTCTAAATTGTTTTGATTTTATTCTATTTTAATTGAATGATATTAAAGTTGAGGTCACAAGTTCAATTGTCAATGGGAGTAATTTCTAAGAGAGAGATTATTGGCAAGGAAAAATTAATTATCCTATGATAAAAGTAAGTGAGTCAAGTCATAGTCAAATATCATGGATGCTCATGTAGACTGAATGCATTATAAGTCTAGGGTATGTGCATTGCAAATACCAATTAGTTTTAGAAAAGTTGGTAGTACTTTCAGCCCTATAGTTTGAAATGCAAATGAAATCAAGTAAAAATTTAGAATAAGTTTAAAATCAATGAGGATTATGTCAAAAAAGACCATGTCTTTATATGTAAGTAATTTAAAAAATAACAAAGGATCAATTCCAAAGCAAACTTAAATAAAAAGAAAATATTATATTTTGATTGAAAAAATGCATGAAAAGTAAAAGCATTTTAGGGTGAGCAAAAATTATTGAAAATTGAAAAAATCAATCGAATCAATGATATTTGATAATTTAGGTTTGATTTTTTGATTTTTGATTTTTGGTTTATTTGTTATGTTGAAATTTTTGCTTCGATTAGAAATATTGAATAATCAAAAAACCAAAAAACTAAATTGTAAAATAACATCATATCAATTACGCGGTTTCAGTTATTACATATTCGATTTCTGATTTATTTGGTCTCTAAAAGATTCGATTTTAATTTAATTGGTAAAAATTTTGTTTTCAAAAAATTTATTTGATTTTCAATAATTTTAGTTTGATTTCAATTTTGTGGGTTTGATTTTTAATTTATTTAGTTTCATTTAAGTTTTTCATGAAAATCAATTAAATAAATTAATGCTCATCCTTAAATGTAATGCAATGCCAAATGCATTTTAATTTGCAAGGCCTTCTCAAAATTGTTTTGATAATGCCAAAAAAGAAGTATTAACACTATGTATGGTTTATTGAAAGTGACTTATATAGCCTATATGTATATGTATGTGTGTATGTGTGTATGTGTTTATATAGTTAATGATGATTAGCGTTGCATTCCTCAAAGTCAAGATTTAAATTGGTGATGAAACAAAAAATAAATAACTCTCCTTAAAGGTGTTTAAATAATACACTTCCTTTTTCAATATCTTCAAAAATTATACAAATATTATAAGAATTGTACTTATGAGATTGACTTATATTCTTTAAATATTTTATTTTATGCTTTTTAAAGAGCATGCTTAAAGCTTCATTTTACCATAAGTTGATCTTACTTATGGTGACTTTCATGTACTTCTTTGATTACTTTCTCTTCATATTTATCTTACTTATTAACAATTTCAAGCTCTTCTTAGGTGAGGGAGTGATCTTTTATTACATGGATATGGTTGCTCACTTCTCAATTGTACTATATTAAGTCTCTCAAATTGATAAAGGAGATTAAGTGTGGAAGGTCATGCTTCATGACCTATTTAATGGTGGATTCATTTATACTTTATTCAGGTTGAATAATCACCTCTATTGAGGTATTTTTCTCTTTGATAGAAGTTATGCTTGTAACCTCAATCATAATCATAATAATTTGATAAGGATAAAGGATAATAATATATACAAGAAACTTTATTGTAATAAATATAACATCACTCATAAACCATAAATTGAGAAGAAAACAATCAAATTATATATTTTCATTTGTATAACCATTATGCATTATGCATTGTAACTTAATAAATGATCAAATTAATATAATACATTCACCATGTCAACTTAGCATTCAATCAAAGTATCTAAATAAAATGAAAAACTACCAAAAATGGAAACAAATAAAAGTAAAAATAAAATAAAAGGCTTCTCTAGTATAACTAAATCAAAATCATGTTAATATCAATACAAAGTCAATCCCTAGCAATAACACTAAAAACTTGATAAACATATTTTATGATTATAAAATTAATCATAATAAATTTTAAATTTATAATAATTTATCTTACATAATATGTCTCCATGAGTATAATAAGTCATAATTGTAATATACACAAGGCTTTCGCCATGACCTAGAGTAAAGGTCAATATGATAAATGGTATTAGGGCCCACTTGAAGTTAAAAGCGAACTTCTTGAGAGGATCCCTCGAGGAATAATATGGACCCATGAGAGATTGTAATTGGAGTCGCCACTTGGATGGTAATGAAAAAATGGTTCAATTGATCCATAACTTGAGTGCTAGTTAAACCCTTCAAAGATTGAGTTCCAGTAGTGAAACTCTATTCGTTTAGAGTTTTATATTCATTTTTACTATATTAAGTGATTAATTATTCTAAGCAAATAGTTTGCATTCATTAGTATGAATAAATCACACAATGTAATGACATGTCAATAAACATAACATGACAACAATATAAGCATGATATAAAGTAGAAAGGAATATGAGAGATCGGGAAAAATAAGCTAAATCAAATAAAATACAAATAGGGGTAATATAAAAATAGAATAAATGATCTATTCTATTATAAAGGGGGCTTCAATGAGGCCCCCGCTATAACAAGCAAAGGGAAAGTTTGAGTCTTGGGTAGTATGAGGCAAAAATACACAATCCAAACTTTTGAGCAAAAAATGCAATCAACACACTTTATATAAAAATGATGATTTTAGGATACTTTTCAATTAATCTATAAGCTATGTAAGATTAAATTAATTTTATAAGATCCTAAAAGGCTTAAAAATGGAGTTAAAAATGTGTTTCAGGTGAAAAATCGTGATTTTGGGTTTTGTAGAGAGCAATGCGCACCTTTGCACATTATACAAATAGTAATAATGTATGCCATATGTTACATAATGTTCAACATATTATTATTTTTAGTTATATTTTATACAAAATACATAAAATTGACTTGCAAAATGTCATAAAAATAACTCAAAAATTTTCAAAATTATTTTTACTTCTCAAATTATTTTTAATCATCCAAAATTGCATCAAACATCAAATTAATGGGCATTAATTTGGAAAAATACATGAAAATTTAATTTTTAAGCAAAAATTAATTAATTAGATCGTGGAAGAGGGTAAGGAAATTCCAGAATCATTCATGCATCATTTAAAAATTAGCAAGCATCCAAACCCAATCTAATTATATCATAATCACATTTGAACTCAAATTAAAATGGTATTTAATTTGAAAAATTAATTTTAAGGTTGACATTAAGCAAAATCCATCAAATATTTGATGATTTTAGCTCATTTTGACTACTATGAAGTTATAAATGTTACTAATATCTTGAAAATTGAGTGAAATTTGAGTTTAAAATCAAAATTTGGAAAATCTGACCATAATATGCACCATATATTATGGAAAATTAATAATGTGCACCACATATAATAGAATATGTGCCATACATTCATTCCCAAGTAGAAGAAAAAACATGATTTTAGGCCAAAACATAAATGCAAATGTAAGAAATGGATTTTTTTTTTATTATCATTGATCATTTATTTCACTTTGAGACCCAAATGATCATAAAAATAACCCATAAAATATGAAGAAATGGAAGAAGAAGAGAAGAGAAATGATTTTCAGAATAATACCAAGGCTAATAGGCTTTTAATCTTGATATCAAATAAGCGAATGAGATCTAAGTGAAGTTAATTAGTCCTTAATTTTATAATTAAGTTCAAAATCTGATTAAATAAGTTTTCAGAATGATTTTGATAGAGTTTATGCTAAGTTAACAAATTTTGAACCTTTTTTCATGAAATACCCAAAGAGTATTCATAGGAAAGAGTTAGAGAACATCTAGAATGGCTTAACAATGTAGGATTTGAGCCTCTTAAAGGTAATGTATATTGCACATTGCAAAATCATGTAATATGCATCGAGTAATGTGTGCCATATATTACTTGAGCAAGGGACATAGGTTGTTCATGTTGCATAGCTTTTTTGTAACATATGAAGTACATTAGAAAGTGATATAATATGAATGGGGTATTTAGAGGCTAAACAAAATGTGCTCTGTATGCTAGAGACACTCATTAGGTGCTAAAATCCATGTATGTAATACAAAATCAAGAATCAAGGTCATCATTAAGCCAAATGATAAAAAAATGTAATAGGAAATCTAGGGTGAAAATTAAGGGTCAATAATTTACCCTTTAATTAGGTATATTTTAGAGTGATGTGTCCTAAGTAAGAGTTGATAAAATAAATCCTAATCATACCATACATTTTCTTCCAAAGGTTAGAAAGATAGTACTTGATTAACTATGATTTGATGCTTATATCAAGGCTTATAAATCTAATTTCTATAATTGGGAACCTAATGCTCGAGTTGACTCAATAAGTTTTTATCAATTAGTGGTGCTTGTGCTAAGGCTTGAAATTTCAATTTTATGATTGGGAGCCCGATGCTTAAGTTAGGTGATCAAAATTGATCAATGATGCTCATGCTAAGGCTTAAAATCCCAATTCTACGATTAAGAGCTCCGTGCATAGGCTAACTAATCAAAGTTGATCGATGATGCTTATACTAAGGCTTGCAATCCCAATTTTATGATTGGAAGATCGATGCTTGAGCTAAATGATCAAAGTTAATTGATCCTGCTCATGTTGAAGCTTGTAATCCTAATTATATGACTGGGAGTGTGGTGCTTGAACTAATAGATCAAAGTTGATCAATGGTGCTTGAACTAATAGATCAAAGTTGATCAATGGTGCTTATTTTGAGGCTTGCAATCCTAATTTTATGACTGAAAGCCCGATGCTCGGGCCAACTGATTAAAGTTGATTAATTGGTCAACTACTAAATCAATTATGTATAGCCATCTATGAGGCTTATGAATCGTTTTAGATGTCTGTTGATTAGGTTAATGAATCAATGTTGATTCAATGATAATCACTGCTCGATCAGTTGGTCAATTGCTAAATCAATGTGATGAACTATTAAATCAATTAGTCAACTACTAGATTGATGCTTATGACCATTATGTATATGCTCTTAATCAAAAATTGGCATTTAGACTCCCATTGCTTGGTTTGGCGTCTTTCTAGTCAATGATTTGATTAGTTTGATTATCTGGTGTATTAAGTTTCCTATATTTGGCAACATAAAAATATAAAATCTATCAATGATAATGGAATTGAAATAAATTTTTATTTTTACCAGAATTAATGGCAACATTCTTATTGACACTGGATTTTAACCCCCGCACATGTAAGTTTCAAGTTTTTCTCGAAATGACTCAATTACAATACTCCATTTTTGAATCTGAGTTGCATACATGCTTTTTGCAATGCTATAAACCATTTGGTCATATAACACATCTACCATTTTGCTCATACAAGTTGATGTATGAAGTTGGCCTTTTTGTGTGCATGTGCTGCAATTTATTTTCTTATCGATACGGCTTGATGCGGGTTTCCATTTTCAAAACTAAGTTGCACACTTAAGTTTCATAGCCTTATGAGTCATTTGGTCATACGACACATCCATCATTTGACTTGTGTAAGCCGATGCATGAAGTGGGTTTTCAACTATATGCATAGCATATAGTTGATTTTCCAACCATATGCATAGCATGCATCACTATATGCATAGCATATAGATGGAAAAAGCTCATTTATCTTACATTATCAATCCATGATTGGCATACTACCTAAGGGTCTTATAAATACCATTCGAGTATTGACTTGAGATATAGAATACAATACACAAACATTTTAATTCTAAGAGACCAAGCTCTTTTGAAATTAAAATTCACCTAATTAAATAATTAATTAGGAATAATGACTAATTTGATTTCACTAAAATCCTATACTTTTTTGGGATTTGAAGGAAGACTTTGCTAGCCTTGGGAAGTCATTTTTCTCTCATTTTCCTTCGATTTTCTTTGATTCCATGCATTGATTCATGCTTTTGGTTGCTATACCAAATGCTATAGTGCTATTTAAGGCTTACTAATGCTCTAATTGACCTATAGAGATAGAATAATCAGCATTTTTATTCATGTTTTCACTATAAAATTGACTTTTCTTGTGTGATGAACACTATATGGATCGCATATATTATTACATGTGACACATACAATATGTTCAATATTATATGTGATGCATCTTACACTTTATGCAATGCATCTAGTTTAGTTTTTAATACATACGATGCACGTAATGTTTGTACGATGCATATAAGCTCAGAATTGATAGAAATCTAAATTTTTAATCGATTTCAATTTGACTTTTAATTTTATTGATGTTTCTAATGCATTTGCGGTCTCATAATGATTCAAATGCATTAGATCTATCATAAACCATTACAATCTCTTTAATTTTGGCTTCAAAATTGAATTTTATTGAATTAAATGCTATTTTTTATTTGATTTGGTTGCAATTGACATGATTAAAATCAAATTGATTGTTAAATCTATATTCTAATTGATGTTAAGGATATTAGAGTCTCAATTTTGATTTTCATGATCAAATTAGTTGAGTTTACAATTAAATCAATACAATTTTGCTTTATTATTCAATTAAATGCTATTTTTAATTGATTTTGCATTTGTTGCTATCACAAGCCTTAATTGGATGTTGAATCAATTCTACGTGATATTGCAAAGGATCTTAGGATCTTCCAATTATGGTATAATTAATTTTTGTCAAAAATAAATTTATTTCCATAATTTTACTTATGTTTATTTCTATATTTGCATAAATATTCCAACATATTTTAGGTATTTGATTCTTGATTCATGTCTATATATGACAATGAATTGGTCAAAATATCCTGATATTCCTTTTATAGCTTTATTTCTTTTTCGAAACTTTCCATATTCATATATTAGGGCTTGTACTACCCGAGGATGGTTCCCCAAGTGGAGGAGATGTTACTACACATCTCAGATTAAGACCCCTTTGTAATAGAATAGGCCTCTATTGTCACACCTCAACCACACCCCAGCCCATACCTGGAGGAACATGCTCCCGTAGCATACGCCACGACCGTCCCTCGGGAAAGCCGCCACGTACACTACCAGGGATACATCCTATTGAAACCATTAGACATTCGTATGGGTACAAACAACCTGTATTAGTGGTGAAACAGTGCGTAGCGTGACATACATTCAAACATTAATACAACAATCCCTGGATAAGTCATACCATACATTTGTACACCAAAATTCAATAACCACACCATCATATTACTCAGGCAAAAGTGTGCTATACAAGTGTACATACACATAACATTTCACCACC
>CANYBF010382280.1:0-19177 GCA_948192965.1 Dalechampia spathulata
TCCATTCTTATTAATACTATGATCAGGGATATTTAGATATTAAACATTTGCATACAATAAGAATCTCATTCCATAAACTCTTTATGGATTCTTCTGTACTGTTCCAATATCATGGACTTCAATATATAGTTTAATACTCCAAGTAAAATAAGTTCATCCAAAACATTGTACTCTATAATGAATAATGCCTTTATTAATGAAAAACGTATAATACAAATACACATGATGCTCTAAGCATACACTAACAATGATCTTAATGCCATGAATATACTAATTTATTCAATCATGGTATGGCCATTGACTTAAAGAGCTTGAAATTAATTAAGGTATTGATAAACTACATTAATAATTCTCTCTTATTTTACGTGTATTGTTGGGCATAATTAGACTAAGGAAAATGCATATTTCCATACTAATTTGGTTAGGCATAGGACTGGTTATCCTTAGTGAATACATATACCTAAAACTATAATGTTTTTATACACTATTAATTATGTTACTTCCAGCCATACATTATGCATGGGAATAATAAACCATTCAAATACAAAAAAAAATGAAAGTTATGAGTTATGTTATGAATCTTTCAACCAAGTTTTATGTTCACTTATTAATTAAAGATGTTAAAATGATATATGAATATATATGTACATATATTCTAAGACTAACACCCATATAAAAAAAATAAGAACATAACTTGTAACTTAAAATAAATTTTAATGAAGGAATACTAATGCCTTATGGGCTAAGATAAAGTAAAAAAATGTTAAAAAGTGAGTGACACATGTATTTTAATGTTGTCGAGTGACGATCCAATAAAAAGACAATAAGAATATTGTACATATGTACATAAATATATCCAACATACTTATGTGAAAAGTGAACGTGAGGTAAAATTTATTAAGCAAAGTAATGTAGGACGGTCAAATAATTATTCATGTCTAAAGAATATGAAATTTATTAAGGATATAATTACTTGTAGTTGATTATAATGCCTAAATTAAATAAAGTTGGTGATTTTGTTGGAATTATAGACGAATATGAATTAATTATCTAAAATGATCAGCATTAATAAAATAATGATAGAATTTAATGTGTTAATGGATTCAATGTTAAATAATTTATATGTGTATAAATATATTATATATGCTTATGTGAGCAACTAATATATATATATTATTTGATTAAATGTTAAGAATTTATGCATAGCAGGCAAGGAGAATAGAGGAATCACCATACTTATTCCATATTTGGACAAAGGCAAAGTGAAAACACGTTTATGCTTGTTATTATTATGTATAGATAAATTCCAAGCATGTTATACTAGCTGTGAAAATAATGGTTTGATACATACTGTACATCCATTACAGTTTTTTTAGAAATGTAAATAATATCAATTATATTCATGTTTATTAATCATTATTTATAAATAAAATTATCACGTAGATTGTATTATTTTTATTAAAAAAATGAGGGGTTATGATGAATCATTATATGTAGTAGAACTGTTATATTTTATTAATGTCATTAATTTCAATTGTGCATGTGCTTAATTATGGTTAGCTCCTAAAATGAGATTAACAGGTAACAAATAGCATGTTTAAAGATAATTATTTTATTATAAATATTAAAGAAGGCAAGTTATAAACAATTAATGTGTGTATTTGTTGATATGTTTATATGGATGAATATCTAATGAAATAATGATTATTTATTTGTTCATTTGAACCTACTATTGACTTATATACACATATTCAAAAACTAATGGTGAATGGCATAGATTATGTTTATGTTTAATAATAGTTATACTATAAATGAAACTGCAAGTAAAAATAAAAAGCTTGATGATTCATGCTTTAGAACGTAAAATACTATGTGTATTTAATCATCATTCATTAATGATGGTTATATGATTTATGGATATTTTGAATGGTTATAGATTTATAGCTATGCCATTGTTATTGATTCAAGGTTTATAATGCAAAGTTTTATGAATATTTAATTATTTTATCTTGATTTTTGATATGCAATGTATTGATGTATTTGAAAATGTTATTATTTCCATATGTACTGACATTACATAGTTGCATACATGATAAAGTCATGCATCATAAATCATTAGCATGACATTTCAGAGGAATAAGGGAGATACAGTTATATATATAGATATATATAGGGTGATATAAGGGTGGTATTAATACAATTATAGTTATAGATACAGATATAGATATAAAAATATAAAAAATATAAAGGTACTGGGACAAATAAATAAATCATTGAAAATACGCTAAGTACATATTGTGCATAATTAGAGATAGAAATTACTATGAATTCATAAAGAAATGAAGAATTCATATAAGAATGATGAAATGACAGAGAATAGAGGAATACAATATACATTTGCATTCATTATCCTATAGCATATCATTTTTATAAAAAACAGAGGAATGTAACATACATTTGCATTCATTATCCTGTAGTATATCATTTTTATAGAGAAAGAGGAATGCAACTTTAAATTTGCATTCATTGATGATAAGTGTGTTATACTATTATAGATTAATAGAGCAAAATTTATAACCAATATATAGGAAATTGACGAATATAGAGAAATGGCAGTAGAAATTTATTATTTATTATTATGATAATCTAATATTAGTGGGATGATTCTATTACTACTATTACATTGATTAACAGAAAGATATTTGATTGGTCTATAGGAAAGTTGAGTTATTTACAAAGATAGCTATTAGAAATTGTTATTTATCATCATTAGAGTCATCGAATATTGATGGGATGATTTTATTTATCATTGCATTTATTATGGATAATCATTATGAATTTTCTTAATTAATTAATTTATTAATTTTATTCATATTATAACAAGATAATTGGATTTTATTCATAGCATTCTTATTGTTAGACACCACTGAATTTTATAATTAGCATTTATCATTTGATGAGTGCAGGTCAGGGTAATTCAGAGAGGTAACTAGAATACCAGTGCGGTCAGGGTAGTTTGAGTTTTGTATAGTTCTTGGAACACACTATTGAAGGTATAACATATTCCTAGCAGCTATTTTTGATTATGCAACTATCATTATATAATTATGGGCAATAAAAATATTTTATGCTTATTTAATAACAAAGATGTTGTAATTAAATAATATGTGACATATCTAAAAATAATTTCACAGATCCTTTATAGATTGATTAATGAATTTCTAATTACATAATTTTTATTAATCACTCTATGGGAGCATGTCCCACCAATTAGGTATGATAATTTTGAAGTTAGAAAATGCAAGAGATATATGTGTAGACCCTCACTTTTCACCCGTGTGTTGCAATTTCAGGTTTTTATCGATTTGGATTAGTACGGTCCTTGATGTCAACCCCAATATGCACACATGCCTTTGAGCCTCCCTTGAGTATTCTGGACATGTGGAACATGTTACATTTTACTTGTGGAGGGTGGAGCACATAGCATGCATTTCATGATATGTGCAACACATAGTGCTACATGATGCATATATCATGAAAATATACGCATAGTGGGCAGTCTTTTCTTGAGAAAATCTAATATGCTCCATATGACACCATGTCTTAGGGTCCCAAATGATGCTTGTTTGACCTATGGTGCACATCCCAATGTGCCTACATTGGCCAACGCACATAGGTTAAAGTTGGATCATGCTGGGATCTGCTGCTACATGTTATGCATATAGCTTTTTCTGAGCTATATGTTGCACATATATGTGCCATGCATATAGATAAAAAATTTCTAGAATCCCATATTTCTAATATGATTTTCTTAATCCTATCATCCACACCTATAAATATAAGCCTTGTATTTAGGGAAAAGGGTCCAAAAATTAATGAAATTTGCTTAAACTTTGCCAAATTTTAATCCCACTTAATTAAGCACTTCATTAAGTAATTAGCTTAGGATTAAAGATTAATTAACCCTACTTAAATCCCTAATCATGTTTGGAATCAAGATTACAGAAGCATAATATGTTTTGGTGAGTTAAATGCTTATTCTCTTCTTCTTTTTCACTTGATTTCATTACGGGTTATGCTTTTTAGGTTTATTCTTGATGGTTGGCTTTAATCATGCATGTTTTAATGACTACTAAGCTTATTCATAGTTTAAATGATATACGATTGTTGTAAATCTACTAAGGTTTGGGTTTAAATTCATGTTTTTGCTTAAAAATGTTTTTCCCTTTGAATTTACCTCATTATATACTGCGCACATCACATGATGTGTAGCACACATAGCTTAAATATGGCCCATATCATGCTACGTGTGGCGTACATAGCATCTAGTTTTATCAAAAAATGCTATTTTTCTCTCATTTTTCACTTATTTCCTGATATATTTTGAAGTTTTCAGTAGCATTAGAGGCTTCACAGTAGCCTTAACAATCTGAGTTCATCATATTCCATTCATATTTTATCAATTTTGGCTTTTAAATCATATTTCTCAAGTTAAATGCTTACTTAATTTGTTGATTTGTGATGTTTATCGTGATTGCTTTGATTAGTTGAGTTTGCTATCTCTAATTGGCATTTGTGTAATGTTAGTGACTCCCAATTCATTGTACCATGATCATATGCTTATGATTTTTCCATTAAATCATCTTATTTTGCTTAATTTCTCAATTAATGTTATTTTAATTATGTTTAATATTATCACTTTACATGTTTAACTTAATTAGACATTGATTTATTTCTAAGTTTGCTATTGATCGATTTTGTCTAAAAGTGATTGTTTTTATATGATTTTCATAATCGAGCTCGTGTTTATTCATATTTTCATGATTGTTGCCATTGCATTCATTGAACTTCAACTCTTGATTTGTGCTTTAATATGGCATTGAATTAGTCAATCTAGTCTTAAATTTCATTTGCTATTAATGATTTTCTTGTCTATTTTTCATTTTCACTCATGCATTTTTGGCTCATGCTACTCGAGATTTACCTTTTCTCAAGTAGATGAGACATTTCTTAATAACTTAAATTTTGTATTGATGAAGATTCTTTGTAATAGAATAGACATTATTCCCCCCCTTTTTTTGTATGATTTAGCTTTAAATCCCTCGTGTATCCCCTATCTCTTTCTTGATCCCTTTCTCTGGCCTTTATTTTATATAGCTTTTCTTGTTATTTTATATCTACCATGATGTATGTTTTATCATTAGTATATGATGTATACTATGCCATGCCTATGCTATACCATCTCACATGTCATGCCTTTGCCATGTCATCTCATATGTCATGTCTATGCAATGTCATCTCATATGTCATGTCTATGCCATATCATCTCACATCCCATGCCATCATACATGTCATGCTAATGTTATGTCATGTCACATATCTTGCTTATGCCATGTCATTTCACATGTCATGATTATGCCATGATTGCTATATCATGATTCCATACTATGATCGCTATATCATATTTGCCATGTTATATTTATTATGATTACTATTATGATATTTATTGTGTGCTTATTGGTAGTGTATGCTTTAGAGCATCATGTTTTATTGTATTGAACAATTTATCAATAAAAGGCATTATTCATTATTCAATGTACTTGAATGGTTATTAACTAAATAATGAATTCCAAGATATTAGAATAGTATAAAGGAATTCATAAATAGTTTATAAAATGAGATTCTTATTATATACAAATATTCAATATCTAAATTATCCCTGATTAATGTATTAATAAGAATGGATATTATTAATGTCGTTAAGATCAGTACATGTTTTACTTCCTTTTGGGATGGTTCTTATTCATCATGATAAGAGTTGTCTAAAGTGAGCATATGGATGAGCAGTTTAGGATGATTCATTAGAGACCTTGCCAATGAGATTTCATATGGATGATTAATCTATGTCTGTGAAGTATATCTCACTCATATCAATAGTGCAAGTATCCTTAAGATTTGAGATAACAAGGTTATCTTAATTATAGATCGCTATGGTTTGACTCCTATGTTTTATTCCTCTATAGGAGGCGTTCATAGCTTAGAGGTTATATATGGTATGAAGTAGTTGAAGGTATTTATTTATCAATAAAGGATTCACCACTCTAGATTAAATATAGGAGTTTTATCTCATTGATTCATGTAATATTCTTTATTCAGGAATCTCTGGATAAAGTCGAATGCCTATTGATGAATGAGTTTCATAAGGGAATTTTAGGAATAAAAATTATGGTATATGAAACATAAAATTTAAAGCATGATCTAACACACTTGATTATGCATTGAGTTGGCATTAATCCATACTCAAACTTAGATGAGATAGTGGATGGTGAAAGGAGTTTATTGCATGGAATTTGATATGGAAGGGTTGTAGTCAAACAAATGACCTTTTAACATTCGGGTAGTCATGATATGTGACTAGAAAACACTCTTAATTTATATGTGATGTTATTAAATGAAGTTTAATAATATGTTCATATGTTGCCAACATGTCAAGAACCCAATAGGTCATACACTAAAAGTAAGAGGAATGATAATCACGAATGGATGTTGATAAAATAATGTTTTTTGGTTATAAGATAACTTTTATTTTTAATGTTTATTTGAAAGATCATGAAAAGAGCTTTGATTTGATACCAAGATCACTAAAATCTGATGAGTAGAACTCAAGATACAAGTGATTTAAGATGACATGTTCTACATGCATGGTATATGCGGAATTGGACAGAATTAAATGACTTAATGGTCAATATGTAATTGCCACATAACTTATTCATGTATAATGAATTAAAAGCAAGTGAACATGCTTGTTATGAGCTTCTGGGAAGGATATTTGAGTTAGTCACATGCAAGTCACATGCTAGAAGCATGTGACATGTATATGACTTAATTTATTAAACCTAAACTTAATTAGGGTTATGGTATTACATTTTGGTGAAATCAAAAATAAAATACAGAAGAATATTTTAGATGCCTCCTTCATCCATTGATTCTTAGCCACTCAAAGCTCAAGAACAAGAGAAATAATTTGATTTTTGATAGAAGATCAAGAAGCAAAACCGAATTCATTCTTATTCTTCATCCATTCTTATTATTTTATTTTACTAGTCTCAAAAATAAAACAAGTAATATAGATTACTAATCATTCTTGTTGTTTGTGTGGATAGTTTAGAGATCCTCTACCTTGGGGATTGAAAAGTTTGCTACAACTTTTCAGAAGGATAAGAAAGAAGGAGATCTACATAAAAGTAAGTTTTTCTGATCTTTTCTTTGATAATCTTCTCTATAATTGATGTGTTCTATGAATGGAATTGCTAGATCCAATGAAATCATGTGTTTTAAAAGTTTTAAATTATATCTTTAGATGCTAAACACGTTTTCATAAACCAACAATGGTATCAAAGCGATTTAGTGTTGCAATCCATGTATAGAATACATAAGATTTTGGTTTTTTGCTATGATTGTAGCTTACGAAATTTTCATTTTTGAAAAGGTTATTGTTTGAATTTGGATTTGAAATTTTTATCACTTATTCTTCATTGAATTAACTTAGTTTCTATTAAAAAAACCTAAATACATATGTGGAAAGTTTATGAGATAAAAATTAATATATTGTATATACTCTTATTGACAAGGGTGAATGGATTATTTATGTTATTCTTAATGTTCTTGCTTGATTATTACATGTTTAATTGTTGAAAATGTAATTAATCAATTAATTAATATGTTAACTTGATTATGGAGCATTTTGAATGAATTATGATTCAATTTGGATGTGATTTTATGGAATTCATGTTCATATGCGCATAGGAAATCCATTTGTGGTATATTCAACTTTTCAATTTAATTGCTCATATTTTTTTATTAATTCATTTATTTTAATGTTTTAGACATATTAAGGGTTTTAAAAATGAAATTTCATTAATTTCAGAGATTAATAAGCATTTTATTTGAATTAAACCTCTGAAATGAGCAATTTGAGCATGACGGTGATTATTCACTTAAGCATTTTGAATGTATAGATGGATGAATATATGGCATGATGGTGATTATGGACTTAGCCAAATGTGATTAAGCATATGTATCATTTTATAATTGTTTTGTAAATAGGGCCCATGAGTCCTGCTTTTTCCTTAAATTCTTTTATAATTCTCTTCTCATCTACTCCCCCCAAATGTAAATTGGTTTTCTACTATTAAAATTTGTAATTATATTACATAGGTTGCAAAGGAGTTACAAAAGAAGGCAAAAGCATAGAAGGAGCAAGATGTGATCAAAAGAGGAAACTCCAAGACCAAATTTGTAATAGAATAGTCTTATTTCAAATTTTTGGGGTTTGTAAAATCATGCATAACCTAGGTTTGACCTTAGACTTAAAAGTCCATAATCATCATATTATAAATTGTTATAATTATGTATGTATGAGTTGCATGAGCATGTTATAGCATGCATAGGCCAGGACCATACATGGTGCACTAATTGTACATACCCGCCTTGAATGTTTTAAATGACATAAAAGGGAATAAATCCCTCAAAGGAATATAAATGTAAGGCCTTCCATTTTCTAAGATAAGGGTGGAGAGCTTCTTATCATTTAAGTTGCTAAGCATACTCAAACCTGTTTAACATAGGGTATATCCAATTTTTAAAAAATGGGTTGGATTTAAATAAAATATTTTATTTGTTAGGCATGGCCAAGGTAAAATATTTTATAGGCCGAATTAGGAATTATGTTATGAAAGATAATATAAGTATCAAGAAAAGTTGATAACCTAATGATTCAGTGGTCATATAGAGATATGATTGACATGAGAGTTGTCTACCTATTGACATTAAGTTCAAGTTTATTGAGCATACTCAAGATTGGGCTTAATGGTCATTGGATATTAAGACACTAAGGAATGCAAAGCGTGGCCTTCTTAGATTAGTAGTTGAAGGCTATTAGTTTGAAATAAAATAGTGGGAGATAAAAGCTAATAAAAGACCTTATTATGTTTTTAAATACATGATGTTTTTAATAACACACTATTTCATCTTTTTCTCCAAATTTTTCTAAAATATGAAGAAAAGTTGATCTCTGCAGAATTCTCGAACATAAAATAAATGGATCTAACTACATTGATTGGATTCACCAGGTCAAAATAGTTTTGAAAGGTGAATAGATAGTCCATGTACTGGATTGAGCTTATCCATGCATGCCTATAGCAAACTCCTCTGAAGAAGTCAAAGATGCTTACAATAAGTTTAAGCAAGAGGATTAGATGGCCAATAACATCATGCTGGGAGCTATGGAGAATGATCTCCAGAAGCAATGCAAGGCTATGAACTCTCATACTATGGCTAGTTATCTCAAAATGCTTTTTGATGGAAAAGCAAGGACTGAGATATTTGAACTCTTAAAAGCACTCTTTAGGTGCAAGATGACAGAAGGGTCATCAACTATCCTTCATGGCATTAAGATGCATGGCTACATTCAGAGGCTAGAGGGTATTGGTTTTAAACTAAAATAAGAGCTAGTAATTGACCTTATTCTGTAGTCATTATTTGGTAGTTATACACAATTTATGCTTGATTATTAAATGAATAAGGGAGAAACTACCAATCTTAAGCTTATCAATCTGCTAAAATATGCTCAGGATGTTAATAAAAAGCATGCTAAAGTAACACTAGTAGTTAGTTCCTCTAGGCCTGCCAAAAAGAAGGGCATAATTAAGAAGAAGGGAAAGAAGCCATCCTTGAAGCCCAAAGGTGGTGTGGGTAAGAAAGCTGCAGAGAAACCCTAAGGGTATTTGTTTCCATTGTAATAAGGAAGGGCATTGGAAGAGAAACTGCAAGGAGTACCTGAAGCTAGTAAAGAAGAACCATGCTTCTTCTTCAGGTATATCTATGATTGAGGTTAACTCTAATGTTTTTTTTAATAACAAGAGTTGGGTATTGGATACTGGCTGTGCATCTCACATTTGTTATGATTTACAGGGGCTGGTCAACAGGAGGAGGCTAAGTAGGAATGATGCAGATATCAGGGTTGCTAATGGAGCACGAGTTACTGTATTAGATGTAGGAACCTATATTTTGCACTTAGCTTCTGGTTTAAAACTAGAACTCAATGATTGTTATTTTGTTCCAAGTTTAAATAAGAACCTTCTTTCAGTATCTTGTCTTATTGAATAAAGATTTAATTTTTTCATTAAAACCAATGGTTATTCAATGTTTAAAGATGGTATGTTCTACTATTCTGGAAATGTTGAGAATGGAATATATATACTGAATAATTCAAGCCTCATTTGCAATGTTCAAACTAAGAGAATCAAAGTTGATACTCTTAATCCACTCTTTCTATAGCATTGTCATCTTGGCCATATAAATAGCACTCGCATGTCTAAGTTGTAAAAACTAGGCAACTTAGGTTCATTTGATTGTGCGTCTTATGAAACATATGAATCTTGTTTATTAGGCAAGATGATAAAATCATCTTTTAAAGGAAAAGGTGAAAGAACTAAAGAGGTATTAGAACTCATACATTCAGATGTATGTGGTCCTATGTCCATACATACCAAAGGTGGATATAGCTACTTCATTACATTCATAGATAACTATTCCATATATGGATGTTTGTACTAAATAAAGCATAAATTTGAAACCTTTGAGAAGTTTAAAGAATTCAGAAATGAAGTAGAGAAATAACTTGGCAAGACTATCAAAACTCTTTATTCCGATGAAGGTGGTGAATACCTAACCCAAGAGTTTCTAGAATATCTCAGAGATAATGGGATTTTATCTTAATAGACACCTCTTTATACACCTCAACATAATGGTGTATCAGAAAGGAGGAACCAAACTTTATTAGATATGGTTCAGTCCATGATGAGCCTTGCAAAATTACCTAAATCGTTTTGGGGCTATGCACTAGAGACTGTTGTTCATGTTTTGAACAGAGTTCCATCTAAGTCAGTTGAGGTTACACCATATGAGATGTGGTATAACAAGAAAACTATCTTATCTTACTTGAAGGTATGAGGTTGTCCTTCTTATGTTAAAAGAACAATGTTAGACAAGCTTGAGGCAAAGTCTGATAAATACTATTTTATAGGATACCCTAGAGAAACCATAGGATATTACTTTTATCTTCCTTTGGAATAAAAAGTGATTATTTTAAAGCATGCTATTTTCTTAGAGAAAGAATTTCTTCTAAAAGGAGATAGTGGAGTAGAATTGAACTTGATGAAGTTCAATCACCACAAGATGAAGCATATCAATTCAATGATTCTACTGATGTAGAATCAGAACCTATGGTAACATAAGCTCCCAGATGCTCAACCAGAATAAGAACTATTCCTGAGAGGTATGGTTTCCTTGTTCATGAGAATAAGGAAGTCTTATTAGTTGAGAATGATGAGGCCACGGACTATGATGAACTTTTTAAAAGTTTAGAATGTGACTTATGGTTAAAGATCATGAAGTCTGAAATGGATTCCATATTAGAGAACCAAGTATGGATTCTGGTTGATCCACCTAAGGGGATAAAGCATATTAGGTGTAAGGGGGTCTTCAAAATGAAGATAGACATGGATGGTAATATGGTTACCTTGTTACACCCGTATTTGACACCCTAGAAGTTTTGGTCTTTTTACGTATGAATGCTCGAATGTATACGTGTATGTGTACATGTCTTGGTATGAATGCATGCATATGTGCGGTGTATTTATGCTTGCGTATGCATCATGATGATGTGCTGCTATGTATATTTGTATGTATATGAGGTGTGTGAATGATTGCATGCATATTTTATATGTGTTTCGGTGTTTTAGGTGGCGTGGGAGTGCGTGGGAGAAGTTAGAAGGGGAGAATGGTTGGTGGTACATACCGAACAGGGGAGCTGAGGGGTTTTGGCTCCTGGAGGCCATACGGGCGTACCAGAGGGTGGTTTGGCCGTACGCGTACTCGTAGGAAATTAGGTTTGTCAAGAGAGTTGTGGACGTATGGTCGTATCAAATGTGGTATGACCATACTGAAGCTCACAAGATTTTGGTTTGTCAGGCTTTTTGGGTTGGTACGGGCGTACGGAGACTGGTACGGCCGTACGCGACTTAAAAAGGACTTTTTAAATAGATAAACATCAACCCTTTTCTTATGTTTTCTCACCCTAAACTTCTAAAACCTACCTCAAACCCTAGGAAGCAGTCTTCCTTGTTGCTGTGAGGCGAGTGGAAGCTAGTTTAACGAGGCTAGAAGCTTAGATACGTGGATAGGCGTTAGAAGTGGTCTTCTTTCAGGTTTGTGCTAGCTATCTGGGTCTGTGTTGGTGAATTATGTTTATGCTAGACTGTTCTGTTTGTTGTGCCTGTGATATGTTAGAGGGTTGTGTCAGCTTCTTTTCTTGCTTCTAAGCCAAGTATGGCTGTGGAATTGATGCTCGGGGATTAAATCCCCTATGTTTGTGTCTGTATGTGCTTGTCAGATGGTTTTTGGGTTTTGAGAGGGAATGTATCGTATGCTTATTGGTTCCGGGAAGGAACGTATCTTGTGATTATTGATTTTTGGCTTTTAGGATTGCCTTGTGGCTTATTCATGCATCATATCATGGAATTACTGTTCATTAGCATGGTATAACATGGTGACGAGGAGAAATAAGGGTGGCTAGGTACGAGAAGTACCGGGTACGTGAGGTACCAGATGATATGTCAGGGATGAGATATCCCCACAGGTACGAGATGTACTGATATCAATTAATATGGTGAAGGGAGTGAGATGCTCCTATAGGTGTAAGAAGTGCCGGTATTAATTGATATGACAATAGAATGAGATGTTCCGAAAAAGAGTGCGAGAGGCACCAAAACGAGGGTGAGTGCATGTTATGATGGTAGACTGAGCATATATGATTCTGTGATGCATCGTGAATGGTTGTTGGTAAAGATTGCCAGTATTGCCTGTGATATTGAGGATTGACTATATGCTCTGTGTGCTGATTAGATTGGTGTGTATATGTTATTTGCATGTATGATGTGTTATATATTCCTAGCACCATTGAGATTATTCTCAGCGTTTATCATTTGATGAACATAGGTTCGAGTGGAGAGGGTTAGTGCCAGGACTAGAGTACAGTAGCTGGTTCGTGTCTTAGCCTTCTGATAGAGAACTTAGACTATTGGACGGACTCATGTGGCTTGTATATTTGTGCATAGTCCTTTTGTAGTTGTAATGGCAGTATACTAAATGTATTGTATAAGAATTCATTAATGTAAAGGGGTTTGGTTATTTATTTATGTAACCTTTATGTTTGTTGGATTCTTATACGAGTGTTAGAGTTAAAATCCCTTGTGGTATGATTATTGTTTTCCTGAGACGGGAAAGCAATGGTTATGCTACGGGATCATGTCGTCACCTTGTGGGTCTTGGGTCGGGGTGTGACATACCTATAAAGCTTACTTGGTGGCAAAGGGTTATTGTCATAAACAAGGAATTGATTATGATGAAACTTTCTCACCAGTAGCTATGCTTATTATTGCTCATTTTGATTATGAAATGTAGCAAATGGATGTGAAAATAGCTTTCCTTAATGGAAATTTGCTTGAGGAGGTGTATGTGACATAACTCAATGATTTTATATCCAATGATAGCAATAAGGTATGCAAACTTTAAAGATACATTTATGGATTTAAGCAAGCATCAAGGAGCTGGAACATTCATTTTGATGAAGCAGTTAAAGAATTTTGCTTCATTTAAAAAATTGATGAACCATATGTTTATAAGAAGAATAGTGGGAGTGCAATTGCTTTCCTTGTATTATATGTAGATGATATATTACTCATTGGAAATGATGTTTCATTTATGTAGAGTGTTAAAGTTTAGTTATCCAAACAATTCTCCGTGAAGACCTTGGAGAAGCCTCTTATATTATAGGTATAAGGATCTATAGAGATAGATCAAAAAGGCTTATTGGTCTTTCATAGTCTACTTACACAGACAAGGTATTAGAGAGGTTTAGTATAGATCTTTCAAAGAAGGGTTACATTCTCATGGTACATGGGAAACATCCTTCTAAAGCATGATGTCCTAAGACATAAGATGGTAAAGATCACATGACTAGAATTCCATATGCATCAGCAATTGGATCCATCATGTATGCTATGTTATGTACTAGACCGGATGTGGCATTCTATTTAAGTGTCACAAGTAGGTTCCAATCCAGTTATGGAGAGGAACACTGGTCGACTGTCAAGAATATCCTCAAGTACATGAGAAAAACTAAGGATATGTTCTTAGTATATGGAGAAGGGGATTTACAATTAATTGGGTATATAGATGCTAATTTCCAATCTGATAAAAATGATCGCAAATCTCAATCAGGTTACGTGTTCATGATGAATGGTGGTGTAGTTGTTTAGAAGAGTTCTAAACAAGAGACTATAGTAGATTCTACGATGGAGGCAGGGTACATAGTTGCATCAGACACAATAAAGGAGGCCATGTGGATAAGGAAGTTCATTCATGAACTTAGTGTGGTTCCCTATAGTGCAAAAGCTATTCTTCTGTTATGTGATAACAATGGAGCAATAGCCTAAGCAAGGGAGCCTAGATCTCACTAGAAGAATAAAAATGTACTCAAGAGATACCATTTGATTAGGGAGATCATTAGTAGAGGAGAAGTAGAGGTTAACAAAGTTGCCATAGAGCAGAATATAGCAGACCCACTCATTAAGGCAATGGCACAGAGTAAGCATGATAGACATGTAACTTCCATAGGATTAAATTTTATGTATGATTAGCTCGAGTGCAAGTGGGAGTTTGTTAATGTATGCTCTAGAGCATCATGTTTTATTACATTGAACAATTTATCAATAAAAGGCATTATTTATTATTCAGTGTACTTGAAAGGTTATTAACTAAATAATGAATTCCAAGATATTAAACCGGTACAAAGGAATTCATAAAGAGTTTATGAAATAATATTCTTATTGTATACAAATGTTCAATATCTAAATTATCCCTGATCAATATATTAATAAGAATTGATATTATTAATGCGGTTAAGATAAACACATGTTATACTTCCTTTTGGGATGATTCTCATTCATCATGACAAGAGTTTTCAAAAGTGAACATGTGGATAAGCAGTTTAGGACTGACTCATTAGAGACCTTACTAGTGAGATTTCATATAGATGATTAATCTATGTCTGCCAAGTATATCTCACTTATATCAGTAATGCAGATATCCTTAAGACTTGAGATAACAAGGTTATATTAATTATGGATCACTATGGTTTGACTCTTATATTTTATTCCTCCATAGAAGGCATTCATAGCTTGGAGGTTGGATATGGTATGAAGTAGTTGAAAGTATTTATTTATCAATAATGGATTCACTACCCCATGTTAAATGTAGGGGTTTTATGTCATTGATTCATGTAATATTGTTTATTCAGGAATCTCTAGCCATAATGGAATGCTTATTGATGAATGAGTTTTATAAGGGCATTTTAGGAATAAAGATTATGGTACATGAAACATCAAATTAAGGGCATGATGTAACACACTTGATTATGATTTGAGTTGACATTAATCCATACTTAAACTAAGATGAGATAGTGGATGGTGAAAGGAGTTTATTGCATGGAATCTGATATAGAAAGGTTGTAGTCAAACTAATGACCTCTCGACATTTGGGTAGTCATGATGTGTGACTAGACACTGCTATTGATTTACATATGATGTTATTAAATAAAGTTTAATAATATGTTCATATGTTGCCAACATGTCAAGAACCCAGCAGGTCGCACACTAAAAGTAAAAGGAATGATAATCACGAATGGATATTAATGAAATAATGTTTTGTGGTTATGAGATAACTTTGATTTTTCATGTTAATTTGAAATAGCATGAAAAGAGCTATGATTTGATATGAGACCTTGCCAATGAGATTTCATATGGATGATTAATCTATGTCTGTGAAGTATATCTCACTCATATCAATAGTGCAAGTATCCTTAAGACTTGAGATAATAAGGTTATCTTAATTATGGATCACTATGGTTTGACTCCTATGTTTTATTCCTCTATAGGAGGCGTTCATAGCTTAGAGGTTATATATGGTATGAAGTAGTTGAAGGTATTTATTTATCAATAAAGGATTCACCACTCCAGATTAATTATAAGAGTTTTATCTCATTGATTCATGTAATATTCTTTATTTAGGAATCTCTAGCCAAAGTGGAATGCCTATTGATGAATGAGTTTTATAAGGGAATTTTAGGAATAAAAATTATGGTATATGAAACATAAAATTTAAATCATGATCTAACACACTTGATTATGCATTGAGTTGACATTAATCCATACTCAAACTTAGATGAGGTAGTGGATGGTGAAAGGAGTTTATTGCATGGAATTTGATATGGAAGGGTTTTAGTCAAACTAATGACCTTTTAACATTCAGGTAGTCATGATATATGACTAGAAAACACTCTTAATTTATATGTGATGTTATTAAATAAAGTTTAATAATATGTTCATATGTTGCCAACATGTCAAGAACCCAATAGGTCGTACACTAAAAGTAAGAGGAATGATAATCATGAATGGATGTTGATAAAATAATGTTTTTTGGTTATAAGATAACTTTGATTTTTCATGTTTATTTGAAAGATCATGAAAAGAGCTTTGATTTGATACCAAGATCACTAAAATCTTATGAGTAGAACTCAAGATTCAAGTGATTTAAGATGACATGTTCTACATGCAAGATATATGCAGAATTGGACAAAATTAAATGACTTAATGGTCAATATGTGATTGTCATATAACTTATTCATGTACGATGAATTAAAAGGAAGTGCACATCATTGTCATGTGCTTTTGGGAAGGAGATTTAAGTTAGTCACATGCCACAAGCATGTGACATATACATGACTTAACTTGTTGAACCTAAACCTAATTAAGGTTATGGTATTACATTTTGATGAAAACAAAAAGAAAATACAGAAGCATATTTCAACTACCTCCTTCCTCCATTGATTCTAAGCCACTCAAAGCTCAATAACAAGAGAAACAATTTGATTTTTGATAGAAGATCAAGAAGAAAAACTGAATTCATTTTTATTCTTCATCCATTCTTATTATTTTGTTTAACTAGTCTTAAAAACAAAACAAGTAATATAGCTTACTAATCATTCTTGTTGCTTGTGTGGATAGTTTAGAGATCCTTTATTTTAAAGATTGAAAAGTTTGCTATAACTTTTTAGAAGGATAAAAATAAAGGAGATCCGCATAAAAGTAAGTTTTTCCAATCTCTTCTTTGATAATCTTCTCTATAATTGTTGTATTTTATAAATGGAATTGCTATAACCAATGAAATCATGTGTTTTAGAAGTTTTAAATTATATCTTCCATTGCTAAACATGTTTTCATAAACCAACACTTATTTCATGCTTATGAATGCTCTTTTGCCTAAGATAATTAACTCGACTAAAATGGTAAAAGCAAACTTACAACTCTGAGTGAATAGATCTTCAACACCCAAACCCATTTCTGAAAGGGTTTAACTTAGCACTCATGCTAATAAGTTAGTTGAACCAAATCCAATACCATCCAGTGGTGACTCCATCTTGTAACTCTTTTGAGTTTTTCTCATTCATTGAGGTAGCCTATCGAGAAGACTACATTTTTGCTTGAAGTTGGCCGCCTATTTGTACATGGTAAGCCTCACTTTAGGTCAAGTTGAAAGCCTCACCCATAATATGATATACAAGGATTAAATTGATATACATCTAAAGTATTTTTCTAAGAGCTTCATTTCGAGTATCTATTCTCAATCTTTTTAATAGGAATTGTAAGGGTTGTGAGAATTATTATTCTTAATCTATTTGACTATTCTGATAGGATCATCAAGTCTGCTATATTGACTTATGGGAAAGTGACTTGTGTTCACTTGATTGAGGTTATCAAGTTATCTTGCTAAAACTTGAAGAGGTTACGAGTTAGCCTACAAAAAACTCTTAATTGTAAAGGTTCCAAGTTAGCCTTAAAAACTTGTTGTAGTGCTTTAATATAGTAAAGCCTTAAAAATTGATTTTGAGAGAGTGGATGTAGGCATTTAAACTGAACCACTATATGTCATTGTTCACTGTTTCTTTGATTCTCCTTTTATTATTTAGTCTAGTAATTCTTAAATATATCTTTTCAAAAGGCTTTTAGAAAAAGGATTTCACTTTAGTTAATTTACATTTTTCCAAAGGGGATTTTTCTAAAAATAATCAATTCATTTCCATAATTATGATATATTTTTTAAACTATTTTATTTTAGTAAAGATAGTTTTCTAAACCTTAAATTGATTTACTAGTTTTAAAATATTTTGTTAAAATTTTTTTAATTTTTTTAAAAAATTTATCAATTCACCTCATCTTGACCACTACTTTTGAGGCTAATATTTAGTATCAAAGCTTGTCTCCATTTTATAGGATTAATAGGCTTAGAGAGATCTAATGGCATTTGGTTCAAGTAGTAATATAGTTCTTGATCCAAATATTGAAGGATATTTAATAACATGGCCTCATTTGTTCAATGGAATAAACCACTCATATTAAAAGATTACAATAAGCAACCTTATTTAATCGATTAACATCGAATGTTGGAAAATTATCTTGTTTGATGCTACACTTCCTATCGAGATGAATAAAAGAAAATACATCAATGTTGATTAGGAGCTTATCTAAGCCAATTCTAAAGCTGTAAATATTTTGCATTATACTCTTAATTTTAACGAATAGAACTATATTTCTACTTGTACTGTAGGATAATAAATTTTTAAGAAACTTGAAGTTACTTATGAAGGAACAAATCAAGTCAAGGAGTTAAAGATAAATATTTTATTATGTAACAATGAAATGTTTTCTATACAACTTGATGAGAATATTTTTCATGACTTTCGGCTACGTAACATGCTGTCGTAGAATGATTATTAACTTCATAACCTAGGAAGTCAATAATTATCCTATAAAGGATTCCATACCATAATTTTTTTTTATTTATACATATAACTTGCATGAAACACACATTAATTCAAAACATTTATTGTCCCAGATTATAAAATAACATCATAATTATATCATCACATCATCAGAGTTATAACATACACACATTAATATTTTACATATCTTTAGTTTTGCCAAACTTACTTTATTTA
>CANYBF010382447.1:0-23366 GCA_948192965.1 Dalechampia spathulata
AGAAATAAAATAAAATGGAAATAATATATATATATATATATATATATATAAGCAATTATGTTTTGATTAAAAAAATGTAAATTAGTTAGTAAGAATTTATAATTGGAATGAGATTTAAAAAATGAAGAAGAGATGAAAAAATAATATTTATAATATTTATATAAGGATTATTGAAGTGATGAATTAAAAAATGCAATAATTTGAAATAATAATTTATTATATATTGTTGATAAAAACTAAATTATAGTTATCATGAATTATTTGACTAATCTATTGATGCTGCTTTTTTTTTCCAGGAGTGTAAGATGACTGAATAATCACTGTCTATCTTACGTGCTACCATCTATCAATGGGGAGATATTCAGTGGAATTGAGTTGACAGAGTTAGATTGGGATTGTCTAACCACTTTAGTAGTAGTTTCCTATTGCTCCAGGTACGTCATCTAACCTACCTTTACATGTTTTTCACTTATTATGCATTTCTTATTTTTGAATGGTAACTTTTACAATGTTCTTAATTCATCTATTTTTTTTCCTTTTTTCAATTAAATTACTAGATTTGGCTTCATAAGAAGTTAGGAATCTTGACATCACCAAAAGGTGATCTGTAAAGATATTATCCCCAAACACATATGAGGAGAGGTTACACCTTCCCGGAGGCAAAGACATTCACATTGGATGCTTGGGTTGAATAAATGGGAGCCATCTCAGAGAGTATTATCCGATGGACATGTTCATGGTGGAACATTCAGCATATGATAGTGAGAACATATATTGACTACATCCTGCTGGCTGGATTAAGAGCTCCCGCACACTATAGTCGTGGTAAAGTCTGTCACCAATATGGCTATTAATAGACTATACCTCGTTCGCTACTAGAATTCTCTGGATAATGGTTGCTCAACTGTTTTATAGAGCATGTTGAGCTTACCGGGCCAAAACATCACATCGTGTACGGACAGATTCTTGCAGTTGAATTTTATATAGATGATGAAGACAAGTAATGAGTCTTGCTTCACATTATGAATTTATGATATGCACTGAGTTATGAATATAATGGCAATAAAATTACTTATTTATCTTTAACCACTAGCTTCAAAATCTTAAAATTGTCATATGGTTTCGATGATCATTATACTAATCATCCTCATATAAATTCATACATATCATAAAAATAACAATAATAAATATTACTTACAAATAACAATACCAAATGAATAATGCTTACAAACAAATAATGACAATAACAATAACAATAATAATGATTACAAATATTAATAATAACATTAATATCAATAATAAAAACACTACCAATCATTTTCTCATAATAACACTAATCATTACTAATTAATTACAAACATTATAATTCTATTTAAAACTAGTAATAGTATATACTCCATAATAATAATAATAATTCATATTAATAGTTAAATCAATAAAAAATAATTATAATAATTAATACCAATGATTATAAGTACTGATAATATTAATAATACATAATACTAACATTACAAAAATTTCAAAATTATAAATGTATCTAATTTTTTATAACATAATATTAGCTATATATATATATATATATATCTTAAACAATAACAACATCAATACTAATAATAAAAACCATTAATAAATAATGAGTACATAAATATCAATTATACTTACAATTACTAATAATATATATGTCACATCCTGAAACGAGCACACACTTTGCATTCATGAATTGGTTGAAATATTATGTTTTATATGTTATTGGCGTGTTAATGATGTGAAATTATGATTATGATGATAAGTATATGATAAGATTAGAGTTTATAGCTCTAATGTTACAATTGGAAATTTTGACGAAAACCACTGAAAGGATCCTTAAACGATACCTAATTGAGGTTTTCGAGGTTGAAAACATTTAATATGATTAATTAAGTATGCCCAAGATGTTTGTATTAACCTAAATTTGATATTTATAAATTAAAGTAAAATAAAAATTTAGACTATTTATGATGTCATAGTTTGATGATGATGATGTAAGCGTGATGTAAGCCAATGAATTTAATTATGATTTTTATTAGAAAATGAAGAATTATGAATTAATAATGAATTAGTAAGAGTGTATAATAAAATTATAAATATTAAAGAAGTATAATTAGTATTTTTAATTATGATGTCATAATGATGTAATAAGTTGTAAAGGTGATGCCATAATTATAATTCGTTTTAAATTATGATATGTAAATAGATAAATAGATAAATATAATTGAAAATAGAATAAGTTAAAATAGATTTGAAATAGTATATTATATTAGAAGTGAGATTGGTAATTGAAAAAGTAGTTTTGGATTTTAGTGTTAGTGGATGGAAAGAGAATATAAGTATTATATTTTATTTGATTAAAGAATATGATGAAAGAAGCACTATGGGTGCATATAGTAATGTATGATGAAAAGATGATGATGGTTATAGTGAATGCTATATAAAGGAGGAATGCTGAAGATGATTGCATCCTCATAACAAAGATGGAAATGAATGAATATCCATGGGATACACCATATTGCCTTACGGCATGAACATGTATGTTGAATATATGAAAATGTGAAATTATTGTCGTATGATAATATGTGATATGGTGTACATGGTTATGGTTGCTACAGAACAATATATGATATGACCTAATATAGGATCATGAATGTTCGGTTGTGATCTAAGAATAGTTCGATGTGTAACCTGCACAGAGTTATATATATATGTGTTGCAGGTAACGCTTGTCTGTGGTATGAGGGCTAAAGGTTTAGCTTGTATCACTTATCTATCTTTATTATTATTATTATATGTTATGGTTATAGTACTACTGAGCTATATACTCAATGTTCATCATTTGATGGATGCAGGTTAACAGCCAAGTGAAGAACACGGATCCCAAGGCAGCCATTCAACAAGAGTCTTTAGGAGGCAGGGACTTAGATTAGTATTACGTTGTATCTATTTTCTTAAGGCAGTAAATGCAGTATGTATGTGTCTTGAATTGTTCTTTTCATTTATTCCACAAGTTTATTATTTATTATGAATGCCACATGCATGATAACTGTTATGAAGGTTCATCCTTTGTGGGGTAGTGAATGATTTTCTTTTTAGAGAGTCATTAGCTATTCCTTGGGAGCATGGCATACCTGGTCAGGGTGTGACACCATGTCACCCAGATCCCGCTACGTCATCTAGCTACCACTTTGATTGGCAGCCAGGAAGAAAAATACACTAAAAGAGAAATTTATTTTCCCTTTACACCAAAAAGAAATTTTTTAATTTTTTTTACACTAAAAACATAAATGGGCCTTTGATTAAGCATCAAATTGCATTTTTTATAGTAACAGTTGTCTATTTTATATAGGTAATTTGGCTAGAATAGTTGACTTGATCTTGTTTTTTTATTTTGTAAGTAAAAATAGTAAAAAGGTAAAAAGACAGATAAAAAGATATTTTTACCTCATTTTTTAATCAGAAGGTAAAATACAAGGGCTTATATCCATAGCTTATGGGTACAAGAAGAATAAAAACCTCTGGCATTAGGCAACCGAGGTGTTTTAGTTTAAAACTTTGAATTTCAAATAGAGATTATATCAGAATTTATTAATAGAAGATAGGAATTTTATCTTAGTTATTATTTCTTTATTTTATTAGTTTTCTCACTTCTATAAATTAGAGGCTTGTTCCTATTATAGAGGTGGTGGAGAATTTAGGAATTTAATTATTTATTCTACTCCTTTGTCATCTATTCGAATATTTTCTTTATGTTTCTTCTTTGTTTTATTTTTGTATTGTTGTCAATGATGCTTAGCTAGGTACTTTTAATTCTTAATTAGAAGCAACATAAATAATTCATTGGGAATCATGTAAGATCAAAACGTATTTAATTTCAATGGTATTTCATTATTTGTTTTAATTCGATAAATCATAAAACCATTGTAATTCTTGTAAGTGTATAAATAAGGCTTGTTGTTTAATCCAAAATTATTATATGAGTTATTCAATCCAATTTCTACATATTACTATACGAGTTGTTTAATCCAGACTCATCACTCGACTTGTTAGAGTAGCAATCAAAGTGTTAAGCAACTAAAATGATGTTTAAATTTCTGTATGAGTTTTAGCGATCTGGTTTGAACATGGCAGAGCTAGTTCTTAAGTATTAACTTGAGTCAGGTTCTTCTAATTTTTTATATGGTTTTTGGAAGACTAGTGCAAATCTATTTCCACCGTATCTATCTAGAAATTAGAGGCAATTGTATGAGCTACTTCAATATTAAGGAAGAATTCGTTTGTGTGAAGTCTTTCTACAGCATTCTATAACTTGCTTAGCAAATTTACCATTGGACTATATTTGAATCAATGATCATGATTTTACAATGAATGTTTTTGTAAGCTTTTGGTTGGGAAGTTCTTAATATTGATTCTCTCCAAATTAAATTTCATTATTTCTTTTATTTTTTATTTCTCTCCGATTTCAAACTATTTTTATTTCTTCACAAAGAATCAAAGGATCCTCCCATCCTTGTGGTATTAACCCTTCTTCCACTACTACAAAAATTGCTAAATTTCTACATTGGGAAGTAGGAATTAATTTGACAGATTCGATACTCGATCAACCTTTATTATACGGTTTATAATATAATCAACTTGACATATGCACCGTCTAATTACAAGTTTTTATTCTTAATTCATATGCTAACTAATGGTGTATTAACCCATTAAATTTAGGCTTAATTAGTTAATCATTCAAACTTGCTTATATACCATATCCTTTAATAATTTCTTATTAATTATTAACTTACATACATATTCATTAAATTTTCATCCCCTCCAACATATTTGACGACATCATTCTTAAATAAAAACACACACACATGAAAAACTTACAACTGCTTAATCCACTTAGCTTAGTATTTATAACCTAGGTAGTTATGACAACTTGAAATTCTACCTGGTTTCCTCATTGTTTAATTACTATGGACTTATATATTTAGTTTAAGTCAATTATATGATCCCTAACTCACTTGTTCTTAGTAGAAGGTGGATTTAACATTCAATAATAGTTTCTAAATCCCCTTTAACCTTGTAAATTTAGATTCCTTATCCTCCACCTTTTTATGATTCATGTTTGCCAAGTCTTTTTAGGAATTCTCTAGTATAATCATTTTTTTTTCAAAAAAATTCTTCTAATTTTACTTTGTTGAGTAATCACTAAGCCATCACCTATATTTCCCTTGATGAATTACTTGTTCATATAAAGCAGTAACATTTGTCTTTTATTAATTCATTCTTCTACAAATTACTATTTAAAAGCCATTTTGTAACAATATTAATCATGAAGTTTCATTCTTGCATCATTCAATTAATCACTCATTTTGATCATTTAAATCATTTTCACATCCCTAATGACCAATTATTATACATGTACTTTAATTTAGCTAAGACATGTAATAATCATTTTTAATTATATAAATGTAAATTAATATGTAAAAATGACGGATGTGACATTAGCCAATCCATAGAATTAGACTGATGATTGAAGCAATTAAAGTAAAGTTGGTTTTATCTCAAAAATTGTTGGCATCAATCGAGGGTCTCATAACACTTAGTTGATTAATTTTGAACCTTGGTTGCATTACATTCATCCATGTTCTTTGTTCTTCTATCATTATGATCATAATTTGAGAAGTTTCACCCTTACTAGCCTTCCAAATTCCTCTTTCAAATTTGGTGATGTCCACATAAAGCTTTTTTAGTAATGATTAAGAATTCTTGATTTTTCTCTTGGTATTTAAAAAAACTCCAAGAAAATAAGATTAGCAATAAAATAAAAAAAAAGCTTAAATCAAATATTACTATTATTTGTATAGTGTAAAACTTCAAGTCTCTGGCAATGGTGCTAAAAACTTGATGAATTTTCTACACATTGCAAATTCAAACCATAAGTGCAAAACCTCGTTGCAATATAGTTGTCAATCCCGTAAAGACTTAAGTCTATCCACCTACAAACTTAGTTTAACTTGTTCAAACAATAATAAAATTGGTTTAGAATCAAATAAATAATAAGAAAGACAGATAAATCTCATATAAGAAAATATTAAATTATCAATTAAGCAGATAAATCTCATATAAGAAAATATTAAATTATCAATTAAGTTTAACCAAATGTTATAAATATAAGAATTGATACTTTACCATACTTAAACAACCTTTTTCTTTTGTTTGAATTTTTTCACCCTAAGATATCTAATAGCATCAAGGCTTATCTCTCAAGATAGAATTAATAGAATTGACTAAATTCTTTTAAAAGTGTCAAACAAATTTCTCAACCTAGTTATCACACTTTAATCTAACTAATAAGCAATCCCTCAAGTGAACTAAGTCTTCACCTAAATCTCTTTATGATAACTCTTAATTTGAATGCTTTAATTTAACTACACATACAACTCTCATTGATAGCATAATAAGGAGTATTCAATCTCTCAATTAAAATAGCCAAATAAAAGAATCCATAGTAAATGAAAACCAAATAAATAAACACAAATTCATCCAAATGGATTTAAGTATCAATCCCTCAAATATTTTATAAAAATATTATAAAATAAAAATACAATAAAATAAAAAAATAAATAAAAAGAAAAACAACTTCTCTCCCTAACCTTACAAGTCTTCAATCTCCCTTATTTTTCAATCTATATCTCTAATCCTCTTTTTATAATCCATGGAGAAGATGTATCACATCCACACACACAACATCCATGTGTGTATGCATTATATGTATATGTTATAATGAATAATTGATTAGTGCATGAATGAGATATGATGAATGAATGCTTTGACATAATGAATGGGAAATGAAATGTTTTATAGATAAAGTAATTATATATGGAATGGAATTGATAGAGAAAGAAATGAAAACAAAATGAAAAGATGAGATTAGAAGTGAATATGCACCAAAAATGTAAATCATGTATGCTTTTGTTGAATGCTTTGGATGAAACTTTATAATAGAATTTATATGTGAAAGTGATGTCTTGGCATGTTTAACATGTTCTTATATAATAAAGTATAGTTTAAGATGAGTAGATACAAGTTAAAGTAAAATTAGAAATAAAAGTATGTAAAATTGTAAGTTATGACATAAATGGTATTTTATGAAAAATCAAGGTTAATATTGGAAACTAATTTTATTTATAGCTTATGTCCATGTTATATTGATGAGTGATGAATATATTCCTTATATAAATATGATATAAAATAATGATACAAAAATAAATATATAAGAAAAAGAAGCAAGTTGGGTAAGGAAGTGTTATTAGCTTGACAAATGGCACCTTATGAGTGGTTCTTCTTATATTTAAGTCAATATTGTCTTAAGGATATGCATAAAATGTTTTCATAATCCTCTTCCTTCCAACATAATACTTCTTCCTCTTCTCATTCTTCTTTTCATCTTCACTTAAATAAATAAAAACTCTTCTAAGGTAAAATCATGCATAGGTTTTGGTTTTCATGCTCTTTTCGTGTTTTATATGCTCTACTCATGTTTTCTTCTTCGTTATGTTCTCTTATATCTTAAATGAATAAGTAAGTTATTTTAGGGTTGTGTTGATTATGTGTAAATGAAAGAATTCGATTGAATGATGAAAGAAGAAAGAAGTTAATTTATTGAAATTGGTGTTGATTATGGGGAAACTTGATACATGATCCCTGAAACTTATACATGACTTTAGAAAGCTTAAAAATGAATGGAACATGTTTTTAAGTATGGTTTTACATGTTAAACACTTGAATAAGTATGTGTTGGACCTTGGTGGTCCTTGATTTTAGTTTTGATATTAAACAAACAATATTTTATGAAAATTATTGAAGTTTTGAATGTTTTAAGCTTATTCCGGGCGTGCCAATGGGTGGTATGACCGTACCTATACTCTCAAGAATTTCTTTTGTTAGGGTTTTTGGTGTGGTACGTGTGTGCAAGAAGTGGCACGGGCATACCATTTGATTTCTTAAGCCGTACGAGCATGCAAAGAGGTCGTATGGCGTAGAGAAAATGCCTAGAAAGTTTGGTACGGGCATACCACTTTATGGTACGACCATACATGATGTTTTGGAATCATTTCAAAGATGTTTTTTGGGTGTAGTACAAGTGTACAGGAAGGCATACAGTCGTACAGGTCAAAATATGTATTTTTTTAGCATTTTTGAAAAAGTTGTATAATAGCTTTATTTTGTATTTAAGGCATCCCTAACGGTCATATAAGCTTAGAATGGCTTATATAAGTGTAGATTAACCTTATTGAAGGTAGAAAATCAATCTACAAATATTATTTTCTTTGTTAAATACATTTTGATGTATTCTTGAAGTATTTCTTGATTTCTTGAGTTGTAAATCCTTTGAAAGGGATTTTTGGATTTTCAATCCTTGTTGTCTTTCTCTTGTATTATGTTTTGAGAGATAGGAAGGGATTATGATTGAGTGAGGTTTAGTGTGAGCTTTGGGAAAACATTTGTTGTAAGGGTTTAAGTGTGAGTCTTGGGAAAACACTTCGGATTGAATTCTTGTTGAAGAATTATTTGTTGTATTTGTGTATTAGTTTAATGGAAACCTAAGTTGTTTACTTAGGTAAGTGGATGTAGGCATTTATTGGCCGAACCACTATAAATATCTTGTGTTCCATTTCTTTACCTCTCTTCAATTCTTGTTTGATTATTGTGTTGCCATCCATACTTGGGATTTCATTTGGTATCAGAGCTTGGGCTCTATTTTTCAAGAAGTAATATTCTCAGAGTTAAGATCAAATGGTAACACATTGTCTAGAGGGTTAATCTTTCACAAAACCTCCTTTCTTTGATGGTATGGATTATTCTTGTTGGTATGGATTATTCTTGTTGGAAGCATAGAATGGAAATATTTTTGGAGACCGATGGAGTTGAGCTGTGGAACTTTATTATAAATGGTCATAATCCTTCTACAATTATCATTGAAGGTATTTCCACATTGAAGCCTAGAGATAAGTGGAATAGCAAAGAGAAGAAGGCTCATGCTATGAATAAGAAGGCCATGAATGTCTTGTATTGTGTCATTAATAGAGAAGAGTATGGAAGAGTGTCTCAATGCATATCTACCAAACAAATTTGGGATGCTTTAAAAATGCATCATGAAAGCACAAATCAAGTGAAGATCAAGAAGATCCAACTTTTGACTCATGAATATGAGTTGTTCACTATGAGGTAAAATGAAAGTGTATCAGAGATGTATAATAGGCTCATGGTGATTATCAATGGTCTAAAGAAGCTTGGGAAGAATTATGCAAGAGAAGATATCAACAACAAGATTCTTAGAGTTCTTCCAAAGAAGAATTGGGAAGCAAAGGTGATTGCAATTGAAGAAACAAATGATTTATCAATGCTTTCCATCGACATGCTTCTAGAAAAGCTTCTTACTCATGAGATTCCTTTAAGGCAAGGTGTTAAAAGATGAAAAGAAGAATCTACAAGTCAAGGACATGTGAAAGTGAATGTCCTAGATTAAGATTATCCAAGCCATCCAAGAAGAAAGCTTTCAAAGCCACTTGGGATGATGAGAGTGAATTGGATGATGAAAGCTTAGTTGGAAAGCATAGACTATGCTTCATGGCAATAGAAGATGGAAATGATCTCAATGAGGTAAGTACTTCTAACCAATCTCTTGATAATGAGTTTGATGATGAGGAAAGAGTCTTAGAGGAACTTCTTATCAAACTTGAGTAATTTGCTAAGGAAAATAAAGTTTTTAAATCTAAAAACTTAACTTTGATAAAAGAGATTGATTGTTTGAAAAAGGAAGTATATGTTTTAACTTCTTCAAAAAGGGATTTTCAAAAATCATTTGAAAATGTTTCAAATCTTTCAATGTTCAATAAATCCATGAAAAATGAAAAAGAAGATTTTTGTTTGGAAAATGAGAATTTTAAAAGAGAAAATGAGTTTTTAAAAGAAAACCTTTCAAAATTTGAAAAAGGTAGCATTAAAATTGATAGTATTCTTAAATGCCAAAAGCTCAAATTTGATAGGAAAGGTATAGGTTATGATGAAAACACTCCTTCTTCATCAAATGGCCCTAAATTTCTCAAAGCTACTTCTATTAAGAAAGTTGCCAAGAGAAATGAAAATAAAGGAGTTGAAAACTCCAATGCTAAGAGGTTTAAGACCTCAAGTAGAAGTCAATTGTATAAGACTTGCAATTATGGTGTAAAGCATTTCAATGAAAAGGTAAAAGATATATGTTTGCATTCAAATGTCAAAATTAGAAATGATATGAAAAGTGAACAAAGGAAAGTTCATTTTCATAGACCAAGAAGTTGGAAGTCTAAATCCTTCCTTGGTCATTGTCATTATTGTGGCAAGTTTGGTCACTCTAATTATAAATGTTTTATAAGGTTAAGTCACTAGGGATATATTCCAAATAACTCATGTGAAGCTAAACCCTATGGACTCAAATACATTTGGGTACCAAAAGTTAAATGAAGTTATTTTGTAGGTTTATGTTGGTATTATGAATGTTGGTATTATGAATGTTGATTATGTTTTTATTTTGAAATGAGAATTTTGAACATATACATGAGAACATAATTTTCATTGATTATGTTGGTATTATGAATGTTGGTATTATGAATGTTGATTATGTTTTCTTTTTGATGTAGCCAAAGGGGGAGAAGTATGGTGAAAATGAATTTGTATGCATTTTGAAAATAATTTTCATTGAGTATGAATTACAAGGGTGTAATTTATGAGGGGGAGTTAATTTTGATTAAAAAGTATCTAGGGTTTGTCAACATCAAAAAGGGAAGAATATTGGACCTTAGGGGTCCTTGATTTTGGTTTTGATATTAAACAAATAATGTTTTATGAAAATTATTGAAGTTTTGAGTGTTTTAGGCTTATTCCGGGTGTACCTGTTTTGGTACGGGCGTACCAATGGGTGGTACGCCCATACCGATGATCTCAAAAATTTTGTTTATCAATGTTTTTGCCATGGTGCGGGTGTATAAGAAGTGGTACAGGCGTACCATTTGGTTTTCTAAGCCATACAGGTGTGCAAAGAGGCCGTACGGAGTGGAAAAATGTCTAGAAAGTTTGGTACATGCATACCACTTTATGGTACGACCGTATGTGATGTTTTGGTATCATTTTGGAGACATTTTTTGGGTTCCATAGGGGCGTACAAGAAGGCATACGGTCATATGGGTTGAAATACATATTTTTTAGCATTTTTTAAAAAGTTGTATAACAGCTCTATTTTACATTTATTGCATCCCCAACGGTCATATAAGCTTAGAATGGCTTATATAAGTGTAGATTAACCTTATTGAAGGTAGGAAATCAATTTATAAACATTATTTTCTTTGTTAAATACATTTTGATGTATTCTTGAAGTATTTCTTGATTTCTTGAGTTGTAAATCCTTTGAAAGGGATTTTTCGGTTTCCAATCCTTGTTGTCTTTCTCTTGGGTTATGTTTTAAAAGATAGAAAGGGATTGTGATTGAGTGAGGTTTAGTGTAAGCCTTGGGAAAACACTTATTGTAAGGGTTTAAGTGTGAGCCTTGGGAAAACACTTGGGATTGAATTCTTGTTAAAGAATTCTTTGTTGTATTTGTATATTAGTTTAGTGGAAACCTAAGTTGTTTGCTTGGGTAAGTGGATGTAGGCATTTGTTGGCCAAACCACTATAAATCTCTTGTGTTCCATTTCTTTACCTCTCTTCAATTCTTGTTTTATTATTATGTTGCCATCCATACTTGGGATTTTAGTATGTATATGAGTTATAATGATGATTTGTGAGGTAAAATGGTTAAGATGACTTGGGCAAATGCTTGAATAATATACTTTATTAAATGAATGATAACTTGACTTGTATATTGTAGAACATTAATGAATAGACATTCTAGGCTCCTAAAACCATGTATGAAAATAGAAGTCAATGATGTACAAATACACTTTATGCACTGTATTATAATGCAAGGACTTAAGTTGGCTGAAAAGCATGTATGATGCTTAATTGTAAAGTGTGAAATATTATAAATGGAATTGTGCTTATATGCTTATTATTATTCAAAGTTTATTAATGGTTACTTATCATGAATTAATATGGATTCTTAAAGATGATAAGTCAAGTGCAATACATGAATGACTTTACTAAAAGAATGTAAAATGGAAATGCTACAGGTTTAATGGACAAGACTCATACTTCTCCATAAGCTATTGATAAGGGCAAAGTGGTAACAGGTTTGTGCTATTCATCTTATGACCCTACATAGGATCTTAAAATGATAATTTCTCACTTAATTGCTTATGATAACACTGTAGTGAGATTATATTGTGAATGGTATAATATGATCATCATTGCTTATGATCATTTAAGCATGAGTTATGCATCATGTCATGAATCATCCATACATAAAGACATATTCATGACATATCATACAAAGGATACAAGGGGGACAAGAAAGTGATATACAGAGCAATGTTCATTGATAGCGTACTAGGTTATACAGTTATTATTGATTCCCTCGATGGAATCATACAGTTATAATGCCCTCTTATGGAAGATGAGTATCGATACATACAGAAAAGAAAAATAGGTTCACTGAACCATACAGTTATAATGCTCTCCTACAGGAGGTGAGTACCAGTACATAGAGGGACCCAGTTACGAATTGAGATTGTACACAATCATATAGAAAAGAAAGAAATGTTATAGGAAAATGAGAGGGAGAATGTAAAGGATGAATACATTCTCACAAACGTATATAATCATTCATACATCATGAAAGTATAGTGGATGAATTGATGAATGCACTATAGTTATGCTTATATAAAGATGTACACAGTGTAATAATGTACTTTACAATATTTAATACAAGAAACGTTACAATGGATTCTTTTATGGTATTTCTTTCTCCCTTAATATAGTATATAGTATGTATTGCTTATAGCAACTAACGAATAATTCAAAATGACATGATATGATACAGTTATACTGTTAAATGTTAGGTTGTGGTAATTTGACTTTAATATGATAATTATGATATATGCTCATGTCATTTACTCATTTTATAGCACCATTGAGTTTTATACTTAACATTTATCATTTGATGAATACAGGACCAGGACCTTTGGGTGAGAATTTAGACTAACCAGTCTAAAGTTAGGAGAGACTACGATTTCAGGGAATCGCATTCTCGAAATAGTTTAGACCAATGTAACATACTCTGTGGTGTCTTCGTATATACGGCTTATTAAATTAAACTTAGCGGCAGTAATACATATGTTATGAATGTTTATTGTATGTAATATTAATATCACATTATTATGTAAAATTATGTAATATACAGATTATATATAAAGAATGATGGTGTGTTTATGCATGACAAACTTAAGACATATGGTTAAGATATAATGGTTGCATACTATGGTGTATTAATATTACCTATGTCTTCATGTGTCATTGGATTACAAGTATAAATATTATCTGATATGATTAATATATCAACACATAATTAAATGAAAAAATTATATAGATCCCTTGTGGAATAGTTAATGATTTCTTTGCTTAGAGGATTATTAACTATTCAACGGAAGCATGTTATGCTAGGTTTAGGTGTAACAAGATGAGGAGTAAATGCTCATGAATTTAATTATGTCCATCTATCTTCTAGTAAAAACTACATTTTAAATGTCTTTCAGATGGTTCTTGTAATCCTAAATATCTCTCAAACTTCTAATTTCATTTCTTCCAGTACTTATCATCAGAAATGAAATCACGATCATAAAAATCAAATTCATGCTTATGACAATAATTATTCTTTATTTTTCTACATTAGATAGAAGTTATGCTGGCGACTTCGTGCTTCATGGTGGCAACAACAACTTCTACATATAATTCTTACATTATTTCGGAACTACTATTCTAGACTATACACTTAAACAAACACACTTAAACCTTAAACAAAACATAAATAAATACTAAAAATAACACTGAAAATACTTAAAAATACATACAAATTCACGTACATCAACAATGTATTTACTTATATATAATATATAATTATTTTTTATGTTTATTATTTTTTATTTCAAAATTTATTATTTTTAATTCTTTAGTTTTAATTTTTTTTTAATTGGTGATGGTGATAAGATTCACAAAACAACAATGACACTAGATGTCTCTAATGGATAATTAACAATGATGATAATAAAGGTGATAGATTGATATTATGATGAGTAAGATTTCTTTTTTTTTTTATGTATAAACTAAAATTAGGATATTAAAATTAATTTGATTAAAATATGAAATTTAATTAATAAATTGATATTTTGTTAATTTATGTATGCTATTAATATAAACTCGTATTGTTTTAGAAAATTATAGAAATATGGTGTTTCATTGCCTTTCTTTTAAAAAATAATAGATGCATGCCTAAAATTTATAAATCAATTCAAATAGAATGTTGGTTTAATTTAGTTGGAGTTTTTCTCATTTTTTAGTTATTTTTATTCTTGAACTAACAATTTTAATTTTTTAAAATGAAATTGAATAAGTTAAATATTTTTTAAATTTTAAAATGGAATCAATTTGGTTTAAATTTTGAATTCAAATCGCAATTTTAAAATGGAATCAATTTCTTTTCCTTCTTAATGTTAGATTTTTTCTTATACATTTACAAAAAGATTGTTCATCTTTTTTTCCTTTTTTTGCATGAATGTATTTATACTATGATGATTATGATATATTATCAAAGTAAACAATTAATTTTCTGATTATAAACCATACAAAAATTTTATAATATTTGAATATTTCCTGTGGAAATATTCAATCATGTTGACTTTATTATATGAATTATGAATCAACCGGTGTAATTATATACATATATTAAATTTAAAAATGATAAATTTTATACTAGTGGTATATATTGTTTGATTATATAATATTAATGTAGTGCTAAATATCTAGATAATTATTAATACATTGTAGAAGGTATTAATAAATACATTTAATACATAATGTATTTTTGATTACATCTTATCCAAGTTACATAATATGCATTCAAGTTTATCAATTGTATTGATAAGTAAAATATATTATGTTATTTACCAAATAATGTAATTGTTCGTGATTTTTTGTGTGTTGCGAACATGCTAGAGAATTTAAGTATTCTCAACCTATGTACATCTTCTGACTTCTTTATCAAAACAATTGCATATCTCTGATTTACTTGTAATTGAGAATTAAGCTAAGTAAAATAATACTAACAAGAACATATTATGAAAATAATAGATGATTAAATTAAAAAGAAAACTCTCAAAAAATAAAGAGAAATAAACAAAGGCTAAAGGAAATAAAATTAGAAAGAAAGTTGTTTCAAAGTGATTTTTGATGGTTGATTGTCGCGTACCCATCTTCTACACTTCCTTCATAATCAACTTAATAAGTGCAATGTAATAAGTGCTTTTATCATGCTTTTTTAGGAAATTAAGCCTACTAAATTAATTAATGACCTAATTTACTAAATATCTTTTAATTAATAAAAATATTAAATAAATTAATATAAAATTAGTTATTTAATTTTAAATTAATTAAGACTAGCCTATTAAATTCATTAATGGCCCAAATTTATAATTTAAGCTTATTAAATCAATTAATGGCCCAAATATTAAATATCTTTTAATTAATAAAAATATTAATTTATTTAACTATTTCAATTAATTAAAATCAATTTAATTGTGGTAAAAATAATACCCCATAAAATGATTTATTATATATATATATATATACACCCAATGGCACACGCATACACACTACACATAAATATATATATATATATATATATATATATATATATATATATATATGTATATATATATAAAATATATATATATATATAAAAATATATTATATTATATAAAATTTTATATTATATTATATTATATATAATATAAAATTTTATGTTATGTTATAATACAATTATATATATGTATAATTTATACATGTTACGATGCATAAATTTACTAGAATATTATTTCCTCCATGCTATTATGTACAATGCAAACATAATAAATCTTCTATATCAATTTTTACATCATTAGACATGAATAAAATGATGAGCAAGTAATCGATTTAAATAAAATGGTCATAAATCATTAAATGCTTATTACTTAACAATTTAAGCAATTAAATTTAAACGACATACAAAATTTCAATATAAACTTAACCCTCTACTCCTCTTTATAGGAGGATGATACTTTCATGAAGCTAAAAGTAAAGTATTCTGACTTTGACACCACCTATTGGAATACACATTCTAATACTCCTAAGCAATACTACCCTTCCAACTCTGCTCTTCCAAAACTCAAACACCACCAAGCAATTCTTAAATGATAATAACAGGTTAGCTAAGAACCTATTAGCATAACTCTATGATGATGCTGATCTGATGGAATTGTTGTGGTATCTGTGCTTGTGTAAAATTTTAGGATTACTATGTTACTGTCGGAACTTTACCAGATTTTTGTTAACATAAATGCTTAGGGAAATGATAAGAAATGATAACTTTACTAGGGAAAATGAATTTATTCTTACTCTCTAGGTATATGTTACTATGATAAGACAAGTTAAATCACCAATCAGTCTCTAGAACTATAATAATAACCTAAAAAGGCCTTAAACCTAATGAGCATGAAATTTTGACTGCATTTTCCTCATTGCTATTAAGAGATAGAGCAAAAAGGTTTTAACAGCTTGTAAATGTATTATTATTGTAGGTATGTATTCTTTCCCCGACTCTAAGCCTACTTCTACACCTGTACCTGTTCCTACCAATACATAGCAGGTAATATAACTTCATTTCAATGTCTCTTTACCATGTTTCCTTAAATTCTACTTATTAACTCATTCCTCTTTTGTAGGTTGATTCTCACTCTACATCCCGGGTGATACGTCCTTATCATAAAATTGGAGAACTAGCATTCCCTTACCTAGTGAAATACAGTGAGGAGCTTCTCTATAATAAAACCATCTCTCTAGCTACTTTCATCAAAGCATGGCCCTGAATTCTGGATAGCTGGGCTAAGTGGGTGAATGACTTAACCTTACACTTCTCTAACTGATAGGAGAAAACTAGAATTTGGCCTCTCATCCAGCTGTCCACCATACATATTCCATTTTTAGCTCCTTTACTTTTAGCAGCCTACCAATTTTGGTCAAAAGACTGTAACTCCTTCATATTCCGAGTCATGCCCATGTCCATTACCCTCAGAGATGTAGTTGCTATTACAGGCTTATCCGTGATAAGTGTTGAGATACCAATTCTCATCAAGAGCATAAAATCTCTTACTGGCTTTGACATGAAGTATTCCACTTATGCGGCTTTAATTAAAGGTATGGTAGGTTGACTACAAGATCTTGAGGCATAGCACACATACTTCATATGGTATCTATTATGCTGACTCATTTTCTACCCTTTATCAGCCTGATCGAGTAGTGAGTACCTTCCAGTAGCTTACCATATTGCCCATAGAGGGACATGCACACTTGGTACTATGCTTTTGGCTATAGTCTATGATGATCTTGCTAAGATCGTTTCAGATAAGCCAATTCATAAGATAGGCGGAAGTGCTTGGTTAGTACAACTATGGTTGCTCATATATTTTCTAGCCCTTTCAGCAGATCCTATCATTTAGGAGTATTTTCATGGTCTACAAGTTATTAATACACATGTTTTATGACTAAGGTTACCATCATAGACTACTTTTAAAAGCTGACTTTTGGCACATTTCCTTCATCTTTCATATTTCTGAGGACACTGACGAGGACTGTATCCTACCAATTTAGGCCAAAAACTACTTCATTAGCGGAGTTCCTCATGCTACATTGACTGGGGCAGCCTTCACCCAGCCCCGCCTACTCTTTAAAGGTAAGGCTTCCACCAACTTTCCTACATCATACAAAGCTATTGAAGAGCCTTACCTTCCTTTCCTCTGGTATAGATAATTTGGCTTTTAGCAAGGTATCCTAGACCAACACCCCTTATGTCTAGCTTCCACTGATAGAGCTACTTATGATAGGTTTTCTATTGAAGAAATTTGGGACAGTGATGGGGAGATCCTCCTATAATCTTTTGTTCATGAGATAGATCGTTCCCTCGATGATCTTCATACTTCATTTTAGACTTGTTGGACATCTATCTTTGAGAATCTTATTGTATTAGATATTATTATTACTTTCCTTCATACTTTCCCTTTGTTAATGTACTCATCTTTCTAACTTGCCATTTCATTTTCTTAGTCGCACCAGCCATCACCTCTAATAGCAGCTTGCTTCCTAAAAGGCAATCTTCTTCCTCTCAAATGCCAAAACCAAGAAGTCTTAAAGGACTTCTAAGGTGACCCCATAACCTATCAGAAAATCATCTTGACAATGCATTATCATCTTAGCTAAAAGAAAGATTCAAGGTTAGTTAACATCCTTATCTTCAAAAGATAACAGCTCATATTCATCCACAAAGATAGATTCTTATACAGATAAAAAGACTGCTTAAGAGGATGACTCATATGATGGAACACCTATTCCTTTAGCTATCTCTAATCCCTTTACCAGCTTCTAAAGCGACCATACCCTTCTTTTGCACCTTCTATAGTATGCTTACTCTTCACTATTTACTTCTCCAATGTTTCTTCTTTTATTAGTATTTAGACACTTATAGTCTTTCCTCTTTTAGAATCCTACTGTCGGATGCACCCGCTTGCAATCTCCTCCATAGCATAAGATTCCTCTCCAAGACTTGGATTACTCCTTTATTTCAGCTTCTCCTCCAGCTACCAACTCTTTGTATAGCCAGTAGTAGTTTCATAGTTTGAAGGCATTAAAATAGATTCTGCAGTAGTTTCTTAGTTTGGAGATATTCTCCCTCACAGGAATACAGAAGGATGTTTCCCTTTCTACCTTTACTATGCTTTCAACTACTCCCACCTTTGAGAAGGTTTGGTAGCTTATGGACCTTAGGGAACCAATCAACAACCTCTTCTCCTCTTATTTTGATAATGGCATGCCATTAGTGTACCTATCTGAAAGAATTGCTTCATTTGATGGTGCAAAGAAAGCCTTGGAGAAGGACATGAAAAAATTGAATGTCATTATTGATGCCTTACAAATTACCATATAGAGTTATAACAACAAATAGGCTTGATTAAAGGTTGAGATTGCTCACTTAGAGGAAGAGTCTATAACTGATTTAGCAAAAGGGGAAATTGCTCAACAATAATATAAGCAACTCAAGCAGAAGTAAGATACTGATGAACATAGCCTCATTTCCCTCTTACCAGAAGTTTGAAAATAAATGGTTCAAGTGAAGAAATTAAAGGAAGATAGAGTTGCTTCATGTACCTAATAGAGATCCCTATAGAGCTTTGACTTTTCCACTATTTGATGTACTAAACTATAGTAGTATTTCTATTTGCCAACTTTGGTTTCTTTAAGAATTTTGCTTGGTTTAATGGTATAGACATGCTTATTGCCCCTTACATATTTGAACAGTTAGCTATTTAACTATGCTATTATACTGGAGAAATTAAGGAAATCAAATGATTTTATTATCTTTATGGCCCTTGGCCTACATTTATCTCATGTACAGGTTTTGTCTTTTACTCCAGCTAATCCTGGGCCATCAGTTAGCATTTATATAATCTAGGATTTCCTAAATATAAGGAAATCATTTTTTTTAGGTACTTACCATTTATATGGCATTTATGTATTTCCTCTTGCAAGCTAGCCAATCAGTAGGTATTTCCCCTTAACACTATATGGATTCTAAAAAGACCCTCTCAATTAGCAGACCATTTCCCTAATTCATGGTCCTTGCTTCCTATAGGTAAGACCATCTTCTACACTAACTCCCCTTCCGCAAAGGTTTTCTCCTTCACTTTCTTATTATATGCCATTGAAACCTTTTGCTTTGGATTATCATTTGATTCAATGATCCCATGTGCATCTCATTCAAATCTCCTAACTCCATTATCATTACCTCTATATATAGATTTAATGATAGCTCATACTTTCTTGCCACTCTCAAAGATGACAAAACAACCTCCATTGGAAGAATAGCATCATGCTTATAAGTAAGTGCAAATGGACTGATACCTGTAGCTTCTTTCTTTGACGTTCTATATGCCCATAGAGTCTTTGATAGAATTCTATGCAAATCTTTGGGGTTATGCCTTTACCTCTTCACCAATGAACATAGTCCTTTGATCTGTGGGGATGGACTCTGGTATACTTAAGTGATGAATCAGATGTTGCCTAATAAACTGGATGGCATGCTTTTGCTCGACTTTTCTTATAGGTATGGCCTCTACCCACTTAGTGAAGTAGTCTGTAGCCATAATTATAAAGCTATAACCCTTTGAGGAAGCTAGAGAGATTTTCATAATAAGATCAATTACCTAACCTTTAAAAGGCCATAGCTTAATAATTGGATGCAGCTCTATAGTAGGAATCCTCTGTACACTATCATACCTTTGGAACTATTGACATCCCTTTGCATAATTAATGCAGTCTTTTAGTATGGATGGCCTTTACATAATCTAGGACTATTCTCTTTCAACATTTCCCTAAATAAATGGAAAGTATTTTTTCAGGTACTTACCATTGATATGGTGTTTATGTATTTCCCCTTACAAGTTAGCCAAACAGTAAGTGTTTCCCCTTAGCACTTGATGGATTCTAAAAGGACCCTCCCAATTAGCATAGCATTTCCCTAATTCATGGTCCTTGCTTCCTACAGGGAAGATCATCTTCCACACTAACTCCTCTTCCTCAAAGGCTTTCTTCTTCAATTTCTTATTATATGCCCTTGAAACCTTTTACTTTTGGATTATCATTTGATTCAATGCTCCAATGTGTATCTCATTCAAATCTTCTAACTCTATTATCATTACCTCTATATATAGATATGATGATAACTCATGCTGTCTTGCTACTCTTAAAGATGGAATAATAACCTCCATTAGAAGAATTGCATCATACCCATAAGTAAGTGCAAATGGACTAATACCTGTAGCTTCTTTCTTTGATGCTCTATATGCCCATAGAGTCTCTAATAGAATTCTATGCCAATACTTGGGGTTATCTTCTAAAATTTTCTCTAGAATATCAATCAAAACCTTATTTAATGCTTCCACGTGCCCATTTTCCTTGAGGTAATGTGGAGTTGAATTAATTAACTTAATGTCATAATTTGCTGCAAATGCCTTTACCTCTTCACCAATGAACATAGTCCCTTGATCTGTGGTGATGGACTCTGGTATACCAAAGTGATGAATCAGATGTTGCTTAATGAACTTGATGACATGCTCTTGCTTGACTTTTCTTATAGGTACGGCCTCTACCCACCTAGTGAAGTAGTCTATACTTATAACTATAAAGTTATGACCTTTTGAGGAAGCTGGATAGATTTCCTAATAAGATCAATTGTTCAAGCTTTAAAAGGCCACAGCTTAATAATTAGATACAGCTCTATAGCATGAACCCTCTGTACACTACCATACCTTTGGCACTATTGACATCCTTTAGTATAGTTAATGTAGTGTTTTAGTATGGATGGCCTTTATATCATCTAGAACTATTCTCTTTCAACACTTTCCCAAATAGAGGGAAAGTATTTTCTCACATACTTACCATTGATATGGCATTTATGTATTTCCCCTTGCAAGTTATCCAATTAGTACGCATTTCCCCTTGCAAGTATTAACTTACTTTGATTGTAACATGTAGTAACATGTTATACATAATATTTACTACACTATGAACATGAATGATCAATGTTAAGTTAAAAATGATTTCCAAAGAGTATGTTTTACAATATATGATAACACAACCTATTTAATAAGGTTGATAATCAAAGTTAATGAGTATAGAGAATTTATATGATGATTATATTCTTCTTCTATGATATTATTATATTACGATGATGAATGATGTTTGATGTATTTAGAATAATTATGAAAGGGTGTAAATCATATGTTATGATATCATGACTTATTTAATAAGGTTGATAGTTAAAGTATCATGTTTATAGAGATATTATCTAATGATATATGATATGATGACCTATTAATCAAGGTCAATGAGCAATATTTTAATGTACATGCATTATGAAATAATCTTCATTATATTTAATATTGATGAATGTATGAAATGGATTATGTATGATATTTTATCGTGATGCTTACATATTTTCATTATAGCATCATAGCATAATACATACATATCATGTCATGAATCATCTACAAACAGAATCATATTCATGGCATGACATGGAGGAATAATGAAGGAGGAAAATGAGTGAATGTGAGATAATGATCAATAAAAGCATATTGGGTCATAGAGATGATGGATGCCCTTGATGGAATCATACGGTTATAATGCTCTCCTACGGGAGATGAGTATCGATACATACAAAGAAGAAAAATGGGTTCAATGAACTATACAGTTATAATGCCCTCCTACGAGAGATAAGTGTTGGTTTGTTTAGTGATTAAGCAGCGGAAGAAATTTAAAATTTTCATTTTAAAACAACAAACCAAAAGAAGATCTTTGCATCAAAACATAGAAAAACTAGTTTAGAGATTAGACGTAGCATATTGGATAGTAACTCTTACTTTCAATGTAGATGTCCTTCATTCTTTATCTCTAAAACATTTATGGTTGTAGCAAACCAAAAACCACCAAGATAGGTAGCCTCCAACAGTATCCACACGAAACAAGGATGTCCAAGCAAGCAACCAATTGCTTCTATCTCCTTTCCTATAAACTAGCAAAGAAAAAGAAGAAAAACTTATGGAATTTTTGACTTCCTCACAATTACTCTTGCGAAGGCCGAATTCTCCTTCTGCAGAAGAGTGTAATTTTGTCCAAAGGAAGAAGAATGGTGTGGCTTGACCTAATTTTTGTTATAACAACATATTTATACTCCAAAATTAGGTTAAGCTGAAACCCTTTCAGCTTAAGTCAGGCCTGGGCCCGTTTGTGACTGTCACTTGCCATATCATAGCCCAACCCAATAGCCTAACTTAAACCTTATGGACTTCTAAACATTAAATGTTAAGTCCATAAAGTATTAGATTAATTTCCATAAGTGATTTTCGACTTTTCCTAAAAGTAGGAAAATGCCCTTTTTAGCTTGATTCCTCATTTGTAAGTGTGTGACCTCTTGGGTTCCTAATATGTTGGCAACATGTTAAATCTTATATTTAACATGTAAATCATGAGCGGTATCTAGTTATACATCATGATTACCCAAATATTAGGAG
>CANYBF010382508.1:0-21515 GCA_948192965.1 Dalechampia spathulata
TACTTACTAAACATAACCCATAAAATCTGGCAGGAATATAACATGCACACGACACATCCAATCACATAAAGCCCTAGACTCATGTCTATACTATACGTATACTTATACGTATACTCCTAGGGTCTATAGTGGATGTAACAATTCTTTTCTTTAATGATGTGTTAAATAGTAATTGTATGTTAGTAAAGGTTACGATGGTTATTTTACATTATCATGATCAAATTACAGAGCTAATTTGGAGGTTTAATGCCTTAACTATATATAATTTAATGGTGAAAACCTGGAGACAAAGAATAGGTTAATGATTATTGAAAGTAAATGATTGTGATAATTTATGTTTCTCTAGTTTGGTTTTTTTGCTGAGAAACAAGTTAGTGTAGGTTACTTGTATAGGATATCCACTTTCTAATTAGGTTCCAAACCTTTTACTTGGATATTTATTAACTTTTGCAAGTCTTATGTGCATTTTATATGATTTTAGTTTAAGGTTTTGTTATTGGTATGTTAGATCAAGGAACTTAAGTGTAAGTTTGTATAGAGCTCATTTATTACATGAATATCAACTTAGTTATTGTATTTAAATGTGTTGAAATTTAATTGGAGACTTAGTTGCGTGGAAATTTTAAAAGATGATAGACTGATGGAAGCGATGGAAATGATGGCTAATTATGTGTGAAATCCATATATATGTTGCATGAATGTGTGTGTAGGGATATAAGACATGTATGGGTGAATTTAATTGTTAATTATGTAGTAATTTCTTTTATAAAAGGGAGCAATATGGGCTTAGGTAGTTAACATATATTTTAAAATGTGAGTTTGTCTTGTAATGAAATGTTATCGGATCATGTGGTCCCATTATCAAAGAATTTGGTAGTCTAAAGTCAACAGATGCATTTAACCAACACATTATTAGACCAAATACTTAATATGTAGTAAAACCTCTATAGTGAACTGAATGAATTAAACAACCTGGCATATTTAAATTTAAACTTGCCATGTGTTGACTATGTAAATTGGAAGTATATGTTGAATATTTATGCCATGGAAAACAAAAATTTCACTTTAAATAGGTTATATGCTTTAATTCATTAATATAGTTTGTGATGTTAGCATTGTTAGTAATTTCTATATGCATAATTTACGTACATTAAGATTAATCAATGGATAGTTGTGGGATATTGGTGTGGATAATGTAAGATTTTAATAAATTAAGTAGAATTATAAATAAGCATATAAGTTGAATGAATTGTTAAGTAATTTGATGATTAACATAATACACTATTTAAGTAAAACTTGTGACTAATTATTTAAAGATTATGGCAAAAAAGTTTAGACCAAGAATTTATAAAGTTTAAATTGTTCCAATGTACTTAATTCATCCCTTAAATGAACATGTTAACTAACTTAAATAATTCATATGAATAAAATACTGATGTATATTAGGCATGTAAGAGGTGTATATAATAATATATAAATTTAATAATAAACATTATAATTCAACTTAAATTCTATATGCATGGAGTTGAGATATTTATGATATGCAAATGATAAATGGAGTTTAAGAAAAGAATAAGAATCATATGATGTTTTATGATAATGAAATGAGTTGTTGATAAAGATGTATATGAAGTTGAATGAAGAATAACTAAGAAAGTAATAATATTGAAATACATGTATAAAAAAGGGAAAGGCGACAACATCCATACCTTTGGAGAGCTAAAATGATACATTTTACTCAAGTTTATGCTTCTTAATGATTGCAAAGTATGTTAACCGGTAAAATATTGAGTACATAAATATTAATTTATTTATACATCATATGATTATTGCATATTAATGACATAATGATAGTAGTATGTTACTTATTATTATTTATAGAAATATTCTACTATATTATATATGTTTTGGAAATTTTATCATTAATGAAATAAACTTGAATATTATATGGATAATGGTCTAATATACGCTTAAATAAGCATAATGGTCAAATATGTTTGAATGAATTTATGCTTCTTAGTTAAATTATGTTTATATAATGATATATACAGAGACATGAGTTCCACTACAATTATAACATGATTTGATAGTAATAGACATAAATTATGGTTTATACTTTTGAGGTTCTTGTTGTCATAAGACATGACTATAGAGATAAATTAAACACAATGGAAACTCATTTATGATGATGTATTTAAATATTATCATCAAATAAATGAAATGTATCATAATCATGAATCATGTTGACATTAATGAAATGCTCATACATCCAAATGCATTTCATTTATGATGAAATATGGGAGCAAAGTTGGATTATAATTAATGGAAATCTAAGACAATTTGAGTTGCATCCCTCCTTAATGATAGATTGAATTATGTTATCTATTTAAATAGTGTACAATACTGTATATTTGGTATTGAGGTTGGTTGAATCTTGTCCTTCCTAAGTGAGATTATATATGATCTTAAGCTTGATTGAGTTGTGTCCCTCCTCATTGAGACAATGAGATGTTATGATAATGTGGATAATAAATATGATTGAGGAGGAATCATGGACATGTCATTCATGCCAAATGCATAAAACATTTATGGCTTGGGAAACACATATTAATATGATATTATGTTATATAGAATATATGGAGCTACATCATGATGGGTTGATGTGTTGAAATAAATATGATTATGTAGAAGTGGAATACTCATAATAAGAATGTTTGGAAGTGATAACTTGTATAAACTTGGTTATTTGCTTGTGATTAAATTGTATTTAAATATGTTATTGATTTATCTTATATTTATATGTGTGATCAATAGTGAAGATTATTGTTATTATTATTTGGTTTATATAGATAAACAAAAATAGCTAGTATTGATATCATTTATAAATATGTTACTATGAATGAACATAAAAATATGATAAATAATAATATATGTTGAACTAACTTAATTATTATGTTTCATTTGAATTATAATGATTTAAAATGTATAATGAGAAACACTTAATGGTTCTTAGCTATGACTGATATGTTGTTATTACTTAAAATGCTATATGCTTATTATCATGATTATTTATGGTATATACATATGTTTAAGTATGATTGAGTTGTATACTCAATGTTTATCATTTGATGAATATAGGTTAACATTACTAGAATAAGGAGAGACTAGTTAATCAACAGCACTGATATTCTTTTGTACAAAGATATGGAACTTGACATATTGTAGTAGGTTTCAGATTAAATATATGACTATTATATCTATATTAATAGTATAAATGCAATAATGTAAAACCACTGGTTTGTATAATTAATGTTTACATATATATAGTATGTAAACACTGAAACTACGAGTGGATAGTGAATTATACAACTAGCATAAATGTTTTGTAAATATTATGTATGCGTAGTAGATAAACCAACGACATTCTATAATGGTATAAATGAATATTACGATATACATATATATGTCTGCATATGTGTTATTTATTAGAGATTCAAGTAACACAAATTGATTAATTTATAGGGGAATTATATTATGTTTATCATACTCAATATGTGTACATGCTCCTGAAAATTAATTAGTAAATAACATCCATTAATGAAACCTACTAAACAACCTTTTAAGATATAAGAATTTTTTTATTAGTTCATTACTCATAATATACTAAACATTTTAATCTCCTATTTTAAATTTTAGTAATGTAAATTACATATAAATATTTAATCTTACACATGCAACCCAATTTGTGCAAAGTGCCTACTTCGTTTACATTATTGTGTTTCCTTTAATACGGACTACTAGATCTAACTCAATCTTCTTACCCTAGGTTCATCAATTGATAAACATTGAGTAAAACTCAAAGTACATGTAAAAATGTCAAAACTAAAAAGTAAAATAATTATTACGTAATTAAACACATTATCCATGTATAAAGCGTAAGATTAATTTCTTTTTTTATGCTTTTAAAGCATATGTAACTCATTTATATATATTTACATTATTTCCAACATCTATCTTTTGTAATTTCTTTTGTTTACCATATCTTATAAGTTTGGATTCTACTTATGAATACCATCATGCCATTAATATTTTATAAATTCCATAAACATTTCATTACTAATAAATTGAACAATGATCATTAATGAAACATTTAAAACTTACTTACCTTGTTTAAATCATTACCTTACAAAAGCTTTCAATAATTGGATTTATAAATGAAAATATAAGTCATTTACCAATCATGATTACACCCTCACCAAAGATGTAATTAATAATTCTTATAAAATCAAATCAATATTTCATAATAATGTGCTCATAAATTATATCAATAACTTTTTTTATCATTCATTCATTCAATCTCATCATGATCTTTGCCATTGTTCATACATATAAACATATGATATATCACAAGAAACTTATTTATATAAGTTTCAAAATCAAGTAAGTAAGCAAGTTTATATAAGTTATCACTCCTAACATTCTTATTATTAGTATTTGATCTCCATGTAATCATATTTATTTTAATATTCTAACCAATTAGAATTTAACTCCTCATAACCTATAAAAGCAATCTCATATTAATATTTTCTTTTAAACCATAAATATTTTATGTATGAAGTGTTACACCAGCATTAGAGACCCTAGGAGTTATGCATTTATGCACGTGAATGTGTAGATGAATGGTAGGATTGCCATACGTATATGATGATGTATGTTATGAATGAATGTATGTATTGACGGTTTTGTGCTTATGTGTATATGTGTTGTGATGCATTGATATGTATTATTTATGAGTTTGGATTGTGTGTCATCGCCTTATTGAGAAGCATGGCTTCTCGGTTGGATGAGGGACGACTTGTATTTGTGATTTAGGACGTGTTAGAAGTGTGTATCAGGTTAGCTAGGAGGTTTGGGAGCGTTACAGATGAGTTTGGCTTGCCAAAAGGCAGGTTGTGTGATTTTAGGGAGTGGTACGGGCATACGTATTGGGCGTACGGTCGTAGGAGTTAGGGGAATACAAGGATTTTAGGGCCTGGAGGACGTACGGACGTACCAAACGGTGGTACGGTCGTACCGTTGCTCGCAGGAATTTAGATAGCTCGCAGGAAATTTAGGTTTGTCAGTTGAATGGAGCACGTACGGGCGTACCAAATGGGGGTACGGGCGTATGGTTGCTTACAGGAAAATCAAGTTTCTCAGAAGTTTAGGGTCGGTACGGGCGTACTAATTCCATACAGCCGTACGCGACATTTAAATTTGACTTTTAAGGCTAAAAACAGACGATTTTCATTAGGTTTCTTTCCTTAATTCCTAAGCTAAACGCCCTAAACCCTACCAAAACTCCTACTTGAGGATTCTAAACGTCGCTAGTGTCCGAGAATGCGAGATAGAAGTTGATTTCAAGTAAAGACAAGATCATTGGCTATAGCTAGAAGTAGCTTGCTTTTGAGGTATGTGCTAGGTGATTAGTGTTAGTGCTAGTTTGATGTTTTACGCCACTTTTGGCTTGTTTCTATTGCCGGAAGACTTGTACCAAGTCTAGGCTCGTATGTTTACCTTACGTTTACTTTATTGAGGTGTGTTATACGAATGATGATTGTTTTGATGCTTGGATTTATGTTCTCTTTGTGTAATGAAGCGATGTATTGCCCAAGCATTTGTATATATGATGAAATGATTATGATAGCATGTTTACATGCATGGAGATGAATGATGAGGAGAGAAAGAGTGAAAAGAAAATGAGAAATGAGGGCAAAGCTCAGCTCTGGGCACACTGGATCAATAATGAATGGGATTCCTTCAGGAATCATTATATAAATATTCTCCTGAGATGGGAGATGGATATAGAGTGCAGAGCACTCAATAGATAAATGGCCTCCTACGGGAGATGAGTACCAGTACCTATCGGGATCCAGCGTGTGCAAAAGGAATGTGCACAATTACAGGAAAACAAGAGTGAATGAGGGAAAGAATGATGAGGGAGAACGATAGGAACATTGGCATTTGCATTGCATACGATGTTAGGATTGAACTGCTTTGTTTATGATGGTTGTGATGAATCGCTATATGTTGCGTGACTGTATACATGTGTTTCTAGCACCACTGAGTTTTATCTCAGCATTTGTCATTTGATGAACGTAGGTTCAGAGCCCACGGGAGAGCATCCGGGAAAGGAATAGAGGTCGTCGGCTGAGACGGGTTGATCTCACTTAGTACGGGACTTCTGCAGCATACTCCAGCTTCTGTTTGAATTGTGTAGCTAGGATGGCAGTAGTAGTCATGTATATACATTGTATAGCTTTTGCTGTATAGCTTTTGGTGGTTTCTGTATGCACTCACTTATTGTAAACAGGTTTTTGTATATATGAAATACAGTTAGCCTGTTTTTGGTTATGGATTGAGTGTTTGTTGTATTATGAATGGATCCCGGGTATATGCTTGTGCATCACGTTGTACGCTGCACAACCACCATTAGGCTTAGAGACGTGTCCCCATACGACGTTTGCATGATGTATCCCTGGCGGTGCAGGCACTGGTCTTCTTTGAGGGCCGCTGTCTGTGTCGTGGGAGCATGTCCTCCTGGGTATGGGCCGGGTGTGACATGAAGCATGAAACACTATCACTAAATCTTGAAATCTCATTGAGGGAAGACATAACTCAACCAACTTCAAGATCAAATATAATCTCACTAAAGAGGGAAACAACTCAACCAACCTCATGACAAAATATAATCTCATACAAGAGGGATACAACTCAACCAGCATTAAGATCAAATATACATAGTACTATGCATAGATTAGGTAGGGACAATAACTCAACCTATCAAGAGGGACATAACTCAACCTCCCTCAGATTTTCATCATCCATCCATCATATTCCATCATCACTCCCACATCTCCTTATAAATGAAATATTTTTAAATGCATAAACAACACCCAATAATATTAGCATAATGCCTAAACATGATGTAATTCATTTATTTAATGATAATAATTTAAATGATATTATAAACAAGTTTTCATTAAATTTAGTTTACCTTAATTATCATGTCTATGACAATTAAGAAATTCATAAGCATAAACCATACCTTATATCCATCACCATCAAATCATGGTATATTTATAATGGCACCTATGTCTTTGTATGCTATTTATAAATACAATTTAAATAAGAAGCATCAATCCATACAAATATATCAAATCAATATGCTTATTTAAGCGTGTACTAGCATCCATATAATATTCAAGTTTATTTCATTAATGATAAAATTTATCAAAGCATATATAATTTGGTAAGATCTTTCTATAAGTAATAATAAGCATACATCAATGTATTATTATCAATACGACATTAATATGCAACTATTACATAATGCATAAATAAATCAATGTTTATATATTTAATACTTAACTTATATGTTAACTTACATTGCAATAATTAATTAAGAAGCACAAACCTAGATAGATATCATTTCTCAGCTCTTTGATATCGTGAAAGTCAGAACCTTTCCCTTATTTACACCTACATTTAATATTAACCATTTTTAGTTCACCATACACTCATCAAAGAATTCATTCATGACATTTAATTCACATGATTCATATTATTATTATTATTATTATTATTATTATTTTTTATTTTTTCATTTTTTAAAGCAAAAATCTATACCCATTTGTTAGTAATTATTTCACATTTATTTGATTTCCCTTAACTAACTAAATATTCCATTGTATACAAACACTACTAATTTTCATGTTACATTTACAATAATTTATGTACATTCTCCAAAATTAACTATTTTACATTTATCATAAGTTCACAAAAATTACTCCAATAGCAATCTTTTAACTTGTATATATATATATATATATATATATATATATTTGTATTTCATTGGAAATTTTAGTTTTAAGTAAATATTATATATATATATATATATATTAGAAGATCCATGTGTGAGCGGGGCTTTCATCACGACTAAAAAAGAGGCTTGCGATGCATAGACCAGGGGCCCACTTGGAGCGAAAACATAGTCTTTTCGAGGGGCTACCTTGAGGAATGAGACAGACTCAAAAGAGTCACAAGATGAAGTCACTACTGGATGGTTCCAAATTTGGTTCCATTAACCCATAGCATGAGTGCTAAGTCAAACCCTTTAGAGATGGGTTTGAGTGGTGAAGATCTATTCCCTTAGGGTTTTGAGTTTGATTTTACCATTTTAGTTAAGTTAATTATCCTAAGCAGGTGAGCATTCATAAGCATGAAATAAGCACATAATGTTGTATAATATAGTAACAATCATAGCAGATATAACATGAAAAATATGATATAGCAATCATAACATAACATCATGATATGGCAATCATGGTGAATGAAACATGTCATATGCATGGTATATGAGATGACATGACATAAGCATGATATGTGAAAGATGACATAACATAAGCATGACATGTGAAAGATGACATGGCATAGACATTACATGTGAAAGATGATATGACATAGGCATGACATATGAGAGATGATGCGATATAGGCATGATATATGAGAGATGACATGACATAAGCATGATATATGAGAGATGACATGGCATAAGCATGATATGGGATAACATACATCATATAACAATGATAAAAATGAGCATAGCAGCATGAATGAAAACTAATAATAATGGCTTGAAGAAAAGGGATTAAGGGAGATAGGGGATACACGATGAATTAAGGCTAGATCATACATGCCGGGGAAATTAATAAAATAAAAGCCTATTCTATTATAAAGGATTTTTAATGATATAAAAATCTGAGATCTTAAGCAACATCTCCTCCACTTGGGGAAGAACAGCCTCGGGCAACACGAGCTAAAAATGAATGAAATGAAAAATGCAAAACAGATAAATAGTTGTTAGTGGTGAACAAAATTTAGGATTAAAATAACCAATTCAATACCATGTGAAAGCATGAATCAAAGGCTAAATTCAGATGAATGTAATGGTAATAATCATAAAAATGCAATAATAAACACAAGTCGAATAATGAAAATCATGAAAATAATCAATTTTAGATAAAATCAATCAATAACATAATCATAAGATTCTAAGATCAGATGTAATATCACTTAGAAATGAAATAACATCGAATTAAGCTAAACATGTCAAGAGACAAATAAATCACAATTAAAATGGCATTAATTGAGAAAAATAAGCAAAATAAGATGATTTAATGATAAAATTAAGTGAAATTGATCATGACATAATGAATTGGAAGACTCTAACATCATTTAAATGTTAATTAGAGATAGAAAACACATCCAACCCAAGCCAATTATATTAATCATAATAAATTAATAAATTAAATGAGCATTTAACTTGAAAAATTAATTTTGAAGCTAAAATTAATCATGTATGATCAATGCATGACAAATTCATATAATTAGGGTTACTGTGAAACCATTAATGCTACTGAAAACTTTAGTAAAATTCAAAAAACAAGTGAAATCAGGTAACAAATCATGAATTTTCTAAGAAGCAGATAGCTATATGCACCACATAAATTTGATAGATTTTGGGTAGATTTAATTAATTTTGGACCTTTTTTCCATAAATACAAGGCATATATTTATAATAAAGGGTTATGGGTTGTCAAAGAATTATCAAACAATGTGGGGTTCTAGAAACTTATGCATGATATACGTAACATATAGCCAAGAAAAAGACTATATGTGTAGCATGTAGCAGTACATGCCCAATATGTAGCATTTTACATCTATATGCACTACCTAATAGGGATGCATTGGGATATGCACCCCATGCCCAATAAGCATCATTTAGGTCATAAATGCATAGTGACATATGGAGCATATGAGATTTGCATGGAAAAAGGTTATACGCCATGCATATATTTCTGAACATGCGTAACATGTAGTATTATGTGATCCACACATTAAAAAACACATGTTATGTGTTTTGCCTTCTATAAGCAAAATGTAATGTGCTTCGCATGTCTAGAGCACTCATGAGAGGCTAAAATGCATGGATTCAAATCAGGATCGATAACGGGGACTTGTATTAAGCCAAATCAAAGAAAACCTGAAGTTACAACGTGCGAGCAAAAAGTCAAGCTCTACACCATGACATAAATAAAATAGAATAATAATTATTAAATAAATTCCATGCACTATTCATAAACCTTGATTTTATAAAATAATAATTAGTTATGGCCTCTATGCTAAATTCATTCCAAAATCTTGATTAAAGTCTGAAATAAAGTTATTATATTATAATATAGAGAATTTAAAGTTTTACTGCATAAATAAAAATTAAGTATTTCACCTAATTTAAACATACATATAATATTTCAACAATAACTTAATTCAGTACATAGCTATGTTTACACTACCTAAAACTATTCATGCATATACAGTCACTCATTGCATATATTTGTGATACAATATGTTTGACCAAGCAAATGTTAAATGTATATTTACTAATTTCCCTATGTTAGTGACTTGAAGCCCATTATCCCTTATTTTGAGATTCGTAAGCACTAATTAGAAAATTTTAAATCCTCAGCTTATAAATACTACATGTGTTCTTCTTTTCTTCATATTCGTATGTTAACATTTTTTTTAAAAAAAATACTATCTTTACTTTATCAAACTAGAAATTTATAACTTCTATCATGATATGTTTTACATAAAACTAGATTAATATCTTAAATTCTAGTAGCTACCATAACTAACTTGTAATTGTCAAACTCATCCCATATTTCAAGCAATCAATCATAACATGTTTCTATGTATATTCTTTATCTAACACATGTTTATTCCATCAAAATTCATGCTTAATAATAAATAATACCCATTTAAACAATTTTATCTCCCCTTTAAAGAGCATCATTTGATAGTAAAAACTCATATTCATGTCATTTTCATTCTCTTTCACCTTTGTACTTTTCTTTTCTTAACAACCTTTTCTAAAAGAAGCATTAAATATTCAAATAAAATTAATATTCCAATCATTCTACTTTAGTATATCCATAATAGTTCATTACTTTATTTCCAATCCATAGACAACATAAGAATTAGTTAATCATCTTATTAGAAAGGTATAATGATCTGTAAAAATAAAGTATATAATTTAAATCATATCTTACCAATATTTTCATGATGTTATTGACCCTGAATTTTTACTTGTGCATGCTATATACTAGGAATTTATTTGATTTGGCTTAGTATTGATCTCTGTTCTTGAAATTGAGTAGCACATAAGGGTTTTGGCATCTTACAAGTGTTCATAGCCTATGAAGCACATTACTTTTGACCTTTGTAGGCATGCATATATTATTATACACTCTACATGTTATAGAATTTGTATGATAATAGTAACTTTCCTATGCTTAGGTAAGGTGCGCCCTATGCTAGTCCTACCTTTTGGGGCATGAATTTTCATTCTAGCATGGGGTGCACATCCTAATGTATGCATAGTGGTTGACACATATTACCTTGTTTTATGATGTATGGAGCATGTTCTATGATATGTGATGCATGTATTGGTTTTCTATGTGATGTATGGAGCATGTACAGTGACATGTGGTTTATATTACCTTTAAAATCTATAAATCCCACATTGCTAATATGCTTTTGGCAACTTTATTCATTTCTCCATAAATACCTCTCGGGTATTTGTTGAAAAAGGATTCAAATTTAGTAAAAGTGACTAAACTTTTTTAAAATTGCAACTCAATTAATTAATCACATAATTAAGCTCTTAATTAGGTTTAATTATATGATTAGTGACTAATTAACCTCACTTAATCCCTTTACTTATTTCTAGAATCAAGATTTTGAAGCCATCTTTATTGGTGAATGGTTGGAAAGCCTTTTTCCCTTCCTTATTTTTTGTTTTCTTTAATTTGTTCATGGGATTTATGATTTTGGTTGCATTTTGATTGGGTTTTGAATGCAATAGTAGCATCAGAGCCTTTTCATGGCTTCATATGATCTGTGGCAATCCCAAAGTTTGCTATTTTTATGTTCATATTCATGATTTTGCTTAAAATCATTATTTTCTTTTTTTCTAAAAGTCATATATGTGGTGCACATATATGACTTCTACCTTACATGCACATGTGATGCCCAATTTTGCCAAAAACTTCATTTTTCTTCAAAATTTGCATGTTTTTTTATTAGATAGAAGGTATTAGCATATTTATGACTTCATAATAGTTTGAATGATTTAAAACTGTCAAATATTGATGGATTGGTTTGGTTTTTATTTGAAAATCATTTTAATAAAGTCAAATGCCATTTTTAATTTGATTTGCTTACAAATTGATATGATTGAGTATGAATGTAGATGTTGATTAATCTTTAAATGATTTATAAAGGATTGTAGAGTTTTTTAATTCATTTTTCATGATCTTTGATTGATTTTTTCTTAAAATAAATTTTTTGATCATTTTCCAATTAAATGACGTTTTAATTAATGTTCAAAGCTTTTTATATGATTAGGTTGACTTTAAATGTTTAATAATTTTCAAGTAATGCCAAAAGGATCTTAGAATCCTTTAATTTCTTTCATATAATCAAATTCTTTAATTTTTTCTTAAAAGTTGATTTTCCAACTTGATTTTCCAAATTAATTCCATTTAATTTAATTTTCAGGTAATTATAGATGATTAAAGGTGAATCAAGAAGTAAATTTAGTCTAAATGACTCTTTAGAATGATTTGGAAGTTCCCTTTCATTTTTATGACATTTACACAATTTGACTTGTGTAAATTACATTTTAACATGAATGGTATTTATTATCTATAGTGGAATTTAAACATTAGTTCAAGTTTGCATATAACTTGGATTAATAAAATTGATTACCTAAATCATAATTTTTTCCAAAAGTGTTGATTGCATTTTCTTGCTCGTGCATTTTGGATTATGCTGCCCGAGATTGTTATTTTGTTTTGCATGTCAAAGTGGAGGAGGCATTGCTTATTGCCTATTTTATATTGATGAAACTCTTTTATTATAGAATTGGCCTCTATTTTATTTATTTTCCCCACATGTTTATTTCACTTAAATTTGCATGTATCCCTTATTTTGTTACGTGATTTCTATCATATTTTCTATTATGCTTTGTTGGTTAATGCAAAACATGTTTTGCAGTGGAAGATGTAATTTAAATTTTTTAAAACATGCAATTTCATTGGATCTAGCAATTCTATACATAGAAAACATCAAACATAGAGAAGATTATATAAGGAGAGACTGAAAACTTACTTATAAGCCGATCTCCTTCTTTCTTTATCCTTCTAAAAAGTTGTAGCAAACTTTCAATCCCTAAGGATAGAGGATCTTCAAACCATCCACATAAATTAAGAAAATGATTAGTAATCAAATTACTAGTTTTGTTTAGAGACTAGTAAAACAAAACATAAAGAGTAATGGATGAAGAATGATAATTGAATTAGATTTCTTTTTGATGTTCTATCAAAACCAAATTGTTTTCCTTGTTCTTGTGCTTCAAAATTCTTAAAAAGTAGAAGGAAAGAGAGGCAACCAAAATATGCTTTTGTCACTTAATTTTTTTCACAAAAACATAATCATATAACCCTAATTAGGTTTAGGTTATGATAAGTCAAGTCATGTGCATGTCACATGCTTTTAGCATGTGATCTACATGTGACTAACTTAAATTTACTTCTAGAAGTACATGATAATCACGTGCACTTCCATTTAATTCATCATACATGAATAAGTTATATGACATTCACATTTTGACCATTAAGTCAATTAATTCTATCAAAAACCCGTATATACCATGCATTTATAACATGTCATCTTAAATCACTTATATCTTGAGTTCTACTCATTAGATTTTAATGATCTTGGTATCAAATCGAACCTCTTTTCATGCTATTTCTAATGAATATAAAAAGTTTAGGTTATCTCATAACCATAAAACATTATTTTATTAACATCCATTCATTATTATCATTCCCTTACTTTTAGTGTGCAACCTTTTGGGTTCTTGACATGTTAGCAACATATGAATATATTATTAAACTTTATTTAATAACATCATATGTAAATCATGACTGGTGTCTAGTTATACATCATGTTACCCAAATGTCAAGAGGTCATTAATTTGACTGCAACCGTTCCATATTGATTCCATGCAATAAACTCCTTTCACTATCCACTATCTCATTTAGGTTTGAGTATGGATTAATGTCAACTCAATGCATAATCAAGTGTGTTAGACCATGCCCTAGATTTGATGTTCCATGTACCATAATCTTTATTCCTAAAATGCCCTTATGAAACTCATTCAATAATAGGCATTCTACTCTGGCCAGAGATTCCTGAATAAAGAATATTACATGAATCAATGAGATAAAACCCCTACATTTAATCTAGGGTGGTGAATCCTTTATTAATAAACAAATTCCTTCAACTACTTCACACTATATCTAACCTCTAAGTTATGAATGCCTCCTCTGGAGGAATAAAAAGTAGGAGTCAAAACATAGTGATCCATAATTAAGATAACCTTGTTATCTCAAGTATTAAGGATACTTGCACTACTGATATGAGTGAGAGATGTTTCATAAACATAGATCAATTATCCAGATGAAATCTCACTGGCAATATATCCAATGAGTTAGTCCTTTACTTCTCATCCACCTGTTCACTTTAGATAACTCTTATCATGATGAATGAGAATCATCCTTAAAGGAAGTATAACGTGTGCTGATCTTAACTGCATTAATAATATCCATTCTTATTAATACATTAATCAAGGATAATTTAGATATTGAACATTTGCATACAATAAGAATCTTATTTCATAAACTCTTTATAAATTCCTTTGTACTGTTCCAATATCTTGGAATTCATTATTTAATTAATAACCTTTCAAGCAAACTGAATAATGAATAATGCCTTTTATTGATAAATCGTTGAATTAATTATAATAAAACATGATGCTCTAGAGCATACACTAACATGCTTTATATTTTACTATCATGTTATACTTACTACTATACCATGTTGTATGATTTTATTTATGCCTATGAGTTTTATACGCTTGCTTAGGATAATTAGTTACTTAATATGGTATAATTGTAACTATGAAACTTTAAAATGAATAGATTTTCACCACCTAAACCCATCTCTGAAAGGTTTTACTAACACTGATGCTATGGGTTGGTTGAGTCATTTTTTAGAATCATCTAATGATGACTTCATTTTGTGATCTTACACAAGTCTAGATCATTCTTCAAGGGAGCCCTTTGGGAAGTCTACTCTTCCTTCTAAGTGGGCCTTTAATTCCATCTATTGTAAGATTTGTATTTGGTTGCATGAAAGCCCTAAACATAGATGGTTATATACAATAATTCTTTTCTTATCATACATAAAAGTGATGTGTTCCATCATGCATTATGTTTTAGCAGTTTTAGGTTATGTTTGTGCATTGATTTCATTACATTTTTGCTTTGATTATTATTTTTTTAGTAGAATTTGATGTGTGTGTTAAGTGTGTAGCTTTAGGAAGGTAAATAATGAGAAATAAGAAGTTTTATGCATAGAGGATCAACTCCACAATCGTGGACCTCAACTCCACGATCGTGGAAGAGGAGCTAAGATGGAAGGAACCTACTGAAAAATTCCACATTCATGGACTCTAACTCCATGATCATGGAGTTCATGGAAAATTACCCAAGACCTACTAGATTTTTCCATGATCGTGGACTTCAACTCCACAATCGTGGATTCAAGGTCGAAGTCCAAGAGGAAAGCTACTGGAAAAGTCCATGATCATGGACTTCGACTCCACGATCGTGGACTTGAAATTATTGGGTTAAATAGAAGATGACTTGATAGAAGATAAGGGGAGAAAATGGATTCCATGTGAAGAAAGAAAACAAAAAATCTTAAAGGGCATTATTGGGCAATGGAGTCCACATCATAAAGGTGTGATGGGCAAAGAAATGGACAAAATCCAAGAAGGGGCAAGGGTGACCTCCACTCAAGATTTAAAGGGGAAGACCATTCACCAGCAAAGGGCAGATATACAAGATTCTAGGTAGTCTGCTGTCTAGGGTTTTCTTCTATTCTTGGTATTCTCCATTTTTTTCTTGTATTCTTGCTGTAAGCCATGAGTGGCCAAATACTTTTCAGTAGGGTTTGATTTCTGAAATCCCATTTTGGGATGACTGACTGTGCTTGTTTAAATATTACTATGAATGTTTAAATTCAAAGATTGGTTGTAGAAACAAAATCTCTGCTTTACAATTTCAATGAGAGTTAGATTATGGAATGCTTGTTCATTGAGAGATATTCAATTCTAAAGGTTAGTTTTCTCAATGATTTCTTATGCTTTGTGATCACAACGAGAGTTGGATTATGGAATACTTATTCATTCTGGTTAGGTAGACGTGTATGAGAGATCCACATGTTCCTAATTCATGTATGATTGATTATTAGCTTCCCTAATCAGAGGACCATGATAGTGACTAAGTGAATCCGAGATTAGTAAGAAGTTTAGTTGGTTTCGCCTCGAGAGAGGGTTATCAATGCTGGGGAATATCTTGGGTAATAATAAGTGCATGACGGTTATCCATTGGTGATGATGATCTCAAATCCTATATTTCTTACCATTGTTTCACCTTCTTATCTTTAAGTCATTTTACTTCTTTACTTACTTACAATTGCAATTGGTTACTTCCAGACACCAAACCATTATTGTTGCTTAAACAAATAGGAAATCCGAGTAGAGATGGATGGACAATAAATCCTCAAGTGATTGACATCTTACTATAATAATCTGTATGCTTACAGTGAAGTAGTGATTAAAACTACTATCGTTTCATACCATTTCAGGAGCGATGAAGTTTTTGGCGCCGTTGCTGAGGATTTGTGTGTTTAACGTTGCTACAAAGAAAGTGAAGTTTGATTTAAGCATTCTTTTTTTTGGTTTATTAATCTTTTGTTTGAGTTGTGCAAGTATATGAGCAGGAAATCTAAAAACTCATAGTCAACATTATTAGAAGCTTGTAAAGATCCAACAAGGCTTGAAAGAGAAAATCGAAGAATTGCTCAGGAAAGGATTGTACAAGAAAATCCAGTAGAGATGGCAGAAGAACAAAGAACATTGATGGATATGGTTAGGCCTAGTTTCTATGCTAACCAACAAAGCATAATGAGACTAGCTGTTACAACTAATAATTTTGAGATCAAGCCAGCTCCACTGCAAATGTTGCAGTCTTCGGTACAATTTTTTGGTTTACAGAATAAGGATCCTAATGCCCATATATGAATTTTTTGGAGATTTGTGACACTTTCAGGTATAATAGAGTGATAGAGGATGCTATAATATTGAGGCTATTTCCATTTACATTGAGGGACAAAGTAAAAATTTGGCTGAACTCATTGACTCCAAGGTCAATCACAACTTGGGACCAATTGGTTCAAGCATTTCTAGCTAAATACTTCCCCTTGGCAGAAACTGCAAAGATCATCAAGAAGATTACCAACTTCTAGTAGATGGAAAGCAAATCTCTATATGAAACATGAGAAAGATTCAAGGAACTATAAAGGAAGTGTCCTCATCATAACTTGCTAAGGGACTTACTGCTCTAGACATTTTACAATGAAGTGAACATAACCATGAGAGGGACTATTGATGCAGCAGCTAGAGGGTCCTTGATGAAGAAGACCATAGAAGCAGCATATGAACTGCTAGGGGAAATGGCAGCTACAAATGCACTTTGGGCATCAGACAGGTCAAAGACAGTAATTAAAGAACATAAAGGTGTTTTATCACTTGATGCTATTAGTGCTTTATAGGCTGAAGTTGTAAATTTGACAAAGCAAATTAGTAACTTATCAAAGGTGTCCAGTTCTTGTGAGCTGTGTGGACAAGTAGGACATGCAGTGAATGAATGCAATGCGTGCGAGACCATAGAGCAGGTAAGTTTTGTAGGCAATATGCCACAATCTATGGGAAGACAAGGTAACAATCCTTATTTCAATACATATATAAGTCGGGATGGCAAAACCATCCAAACTTTTCTTAGAGTAAAAATGCAGGAAATATGCAAAAGGCACAATAACCAGCACCATCCCAGAATAATTTTGAGTCAAAAATGGAGAAGTTCATGGAGTTGTTGGGAACCAAACTAATAAACCAGGAGGAATCACAGAAGTGAATGGAAGCCAAGTTTGATCAAATCATAAAAAACCATTCCTCTTCATCCACAACTTAGAGGTTCAAGTGGGGCAACTTGCAACAGTAATTGTGCAATGGAACCTTGGAGGACTTTCAAGTAATACAGAGCCAAACCCCAAAGAGCAAGTAAAGGCAATCCAACTAAGAAGTGGTAAGGAATTTGTTAGTAAGGGTAAGGAACCTATTATTATTAAGGATGAATGCAGGAAAGAAGAACAGAGATAGAGTAAACACAGTAGGAGGCTGAAGGAAGACACTGCCATGAGCGTGGTAGCTAGCTCCATGATCGTGGAATTGGATCTAAGTAGAAAATAAAGGAAGATCAACCAGGTCCAGGTAAGTACATACCCCCCATTCCATTTCCGCAGAGGCTAGTGCAATCAAAAGAAAATGAAAAATTTGTTGCATTTGTAGAAAAATTAAAAAAACTAAGTATCAATGTGACATTTGCTGAGATTATTCAGGATGTACCTAAATACACTAAATTTTTAAAGGAAATCCTGGCACATAAATGCATAATTGATGACACATAACCAGTTTCATTAACTGGAAATTGTAGTTCTATTGTTTCAAGTAAGATACCATCAAAACTACAAGATCCAGGAAGCTTTACTATACCATGCAAAGTGGGAAATTTAGTATTTAACAATTATTTGTGTGATTTAGGTGTAAGTATCAACTTGATGCCATATGCCATTTTTCAGAAGCTAGGTTTGGGAGAAATCAAAGCCACTTCAATGGTAATTCAACTTGTGGATCAATCGGTAAAGAAACCATTTGGTATCATTGAAGATGTGTTAGTCAAAGTGGACAAGTTCATCATTCTGGTAGATTTTGTAGTGTTGGACTACAATGAAGATGTTAATTACCCCCTGATTTTAGGGAGACCTTTCCTAAATACAGGGAGAACATTAATCGATGTCCATGAAGGCAAGCTAATCTTGAGAATTGGAGAAGAAAATATAGAGTTTTGCATAAGAAAAGTAATGAAAAAGCCAATGAAAGGTGAGTCATGTATGAAACTAGACGTAATTGATGAATGTGTGTCTCCTGTGCTAGAAGAAGAACCAAAAGCTATTGCAATAAGGGAGGAAGTAGAGGTAATAAATGAGGAAAGTGGTGAACCACTTAAGACAGAGTTATTGGTAAGAAATTCTAACCCTAATCCTCCTTCGATTGAAAAGCCACCTGTGTTGGAATTGAAAATTCTACCTAAACATTTAAGGTATGCTTTTCTAGGTGAAAAGGAAACATTGCCAATCATAATATCTAACAAACTAACTGCAATGCAGGAGGACAAGCTACTCAAGATGGTGCAAAAGCACATTTGAGCTTTAAGATGGTAGCTGTCGGATATTAAGGGAATCAGCCCAGATATAGTTATACACAAGATACATTTAGATAAAGGAAGCAAACCGGTTCGTGAGAGGCAAAGGAGGCTCAACCGAAACATGCAAGATGTTATGAAAAAGGAGGTAATCAAGCTATTGGATGTAGGTATTATCTATCCTATTTACAATAGTGAGTGGGTGAGTCAAGTCCAATGTGTACCTAAGAAAGGAGGCATAACTGTTGTAAAAAATGAGAAGAAGGAATTGTTGTCAACTAGGACAGTAACTGGCCGGAGAGTGTGTATTGATTATAGGAAGTTAAATTTTGCCACCAGGAAAGATCACTTCCCCCTTCCTTTCGTTGACTAAATGATTGAGAAAATAGCAGGTCATGCTTTCTATTGTTTTTAAGATGGCTATTCAGGTTATAGCAAAATCTTCATTTTCTCATAAGACCAAGAAAAAACCATTTTCACATGTCCATATGGTACATTTACATATAGGCGTATGCCTTTCAGTTTATGTAATGCACTTGCCACCTTTCAAAGATGTGTGATTGCAATATTTGCTGATATGATTAAGGAATTCATGGAAATCTTCATGGATGATTTTTCAGTGTTTGGAGACTCTTTTGAGTCATGTTTGTAGAATTTAGAGTGAGTCTTGAAGCATTGTGTGGGGACTAACTTGGTGCTAAATTGGGAGAAATGCCATTTCATGGTAGATGAAGGAATTGTGCTAGGACACAAGATCTCCAAGGAAGGAATTAAGGTGGATAGAGCTAAAATTGATGTAATATTTAATGTACCACCACCAAAGAATGTGAAAGGAATTCAAGGTTTTTTTGGACATGCGGGGTTCTACTGCCGATTTATCAAGAACTTTTCTGTCATTGCCAGGCTACTAACGAACCTGTTAGCTAAGGATGTGGTGTTTGATTTCAATGATGAATGTTTAAAAGCTTTTAACACTTTAAAAAATGCATTAACCACAGCTCTTGTTTTGACTTCACCGGATTGGTCTTTACCGTTTGAGATTAAGTGTGATGCTAGTGACTTTGCCCTTGGGTGTGTGCTAGGGAAGAGAAAGGATAAGAAATTGCATGTTATCTATTATGCTAGCAGAACCTTGATAGGTCCTCAATTAAACTACACCACAACTGAAAAAGAACTCTTGGCAGTAGTATTTGCATGTGATAAGTTTAGAGCCTACCTTTTAGGTTTTAAAGTGATTATTTTTACTGATCATGTTACTTTGAGATATTTATTTGCAAAGAAAGATGCAAAACCTAGGTTGATTAGGTGGGTGCTACTACTACAAGAGTTCAATCTTGAAATCAAGGATAAGAAGGGAGTTGAGAACGCAGTTGCAGACCACTTATTGTGTATGGAAAATGATGATAAGGATGAAGAGGAGAAAGGAACCATCAAAGAGGAATTCCCAGATGAGTCTGTATTTATGATATAAAAAAGGAAAATCCTTGGTATGCGAATATGGCAAACTATCCGGCCTGCGGTATAATGCCTTCCAATGTTTCGTATCAATAGCGGAAGAAGTTCTTTGCAAGCACTAAGTATTATCAGTGGGAGGAACCTTACTTATTTCACTAATATGCTGATGGCTTAATAAGAAGGTGTATTCCAGAAGAAGAAATAATGCCTATACTAACACAATATCATGATTCATCTTATGCAGGGCATTATGGAGGCAACTGTCGCACCCTAATTTTGGATCGGTCGGATTGATTGGGATGAATCGAGCCTATCTCCTCATCGTTTTGCCCTCACGGGCATCTCGGTTTGTCCCGGTGCATTCCTGGATTCGAATTAGGGTTGCTAGAAGGGCATTTTGGGCATTCTAGGTACTTGCCCAAACGGGTATCCTTAAGGAACCGATTCGGGTATGTTACTTACCCGTACGGGTATGTAACTTACCCGAATCGCTCCCCAAAGATACCC
>CANYBF010382737.1:0-17508 GCA_948192965.1 Dalechampia spathulata
GTATTGAGATAATTTTGAGGAAGCTGAGTACAGTCGCTTCCCATACGCTGAGTTGAGGCGCGTATGTTGTGTATTATAATTGAATGTTGAGGGAATGCTGAGTACGGTCGCATTCCAGAAAAATATTACGATTGAAAATATGATTGGCCAATTGAAATATGGCAGTCAAATAGATTGATTGAGGGAGAGAGTGCAAAACATTGCATTCTCATAAATTCATTTCATAATTGCATACATTTTCATGAAATTGAAATGAATATTGTGATTATGGGCATACGTGAATTATATGTGATGCTATAAATGAAAATCCAAGATGAATCCAGGTACTACGAGATGATGAGACGATTTTGAAAGTATATCCGAGTGAATATGCTTACCTCGGAATTTGAGCTGTATGCTACAATAATTACATATAATTAGCATGTGATTTTACGCTTCCCTGTAATAATGATTCTTACGCTATTGTTATGAAATTCTTTATACTTCAATATGATTACTTGATGCATTCATTTATTAGCGCCACTGAGTTTTACTCAGCGTTTATCATTTGATGAACGCAGGTCCAAGCACATCAGAAGCTAGACGAGGTTAGCATTAGTTGTTGGCAGTGCGGTACACGACTTCGGTGATTCTTGCGAGGGTTGCTATACTGGGACTTAGTTAAGCAGACTCCGGCAGGCATTGTGTATATTGTTTATGCTCTTTTCAATTTGGCAATAACATTAGGTTGCGTTGCTGTGATTACTACTACTTGCTGATGCCAATGGGCATAACTATAACCTCCTTTGTAATTGTAACTCGTTGTGTATAACAGATGTTTCAGAGTTGTTCCTTATCTTTTCATGTGATTATCAGAAGTACATTTTGTGATGGTAGCATGCTTGATATAACTGGTAGTATGCTTCATATAATTGTGAAATAAATGTTTAGTGAGTACTTTCCCTTGTAATGAAATTTTGGAGCTCGTCGGAGGAGTTTCAGGGTTTCATTACAGGACATGTCTCCACTTGGAGGTGTGACAATTCATATTATCTATAAACAATAAATAATTAATATTATTTATTAAATCCTATATTTTTGATGTTAATAAATAATTCATATTATTTTTAGCATGATTTATGTGATTTTAGGTTATGTACAATATACCATTGATTAATATGGGCATACCGAGAACCTTTGATTCATTCTATAGAAGTTCATATTTTTGGCATAAGGTCTGGTATGAGCACACCACTCTTCATGTATGATCATACCATGGCCATTGCTTAATTTGACCTTGAGTTTTTAACACTCATATGGGTGTACCATTTAGGCATATGGCCATACGTGTCTTAAGCATAAATTTTTCTATCTAACTTAAAAGAGTTTCAACGAAACTATTAGAATTTAATGCTTAGTATAATTGATTCCTGTTGAGAGAGAAGCATATTTAAGATTGAAAAATCATTTCTTCAAGTAACTAGAATCTTGAGTTATTGCATCTTCTCTCTCTCAAATTACTCTTGTTATCTTGAATCCATTAATTGCTCTACTTTGGTTACCTTGTATTGAGTTGGTAAGAGCAATTACTTGAGTATTATTATTGTAATTAAGAGTGTTATCTCATGAGATTAAACTCTATTGTAAATATTTGAGCATTAATTTACAAAATACTAGGGTTGGGATTTTTAGTTGAAGAATCCATTTGTGTAATCTTGAAAGATTTTAGTGAAATCCTAAGTTGCTACTTAGGAAAGTGAATGTAAGCAATTATTATTTCAAACCACTGTAATTTGTATGTTGCTTACTTGGAATTTCAGACCCATTAAAACAATAAAGAGATAAATTAACTTGTGAGCTTTTAAGTGACCCCACTAGGTATTATGTCTTATTAGTATAACTTGAAATAATTTTTTTCCTTTTTTGACACCTTATCATTTTATCTATCAAGTTAATAAACCATTGATCTAACTTAGTTCATTTTTTATTCATATTAACTTTTTAATGACTTTAAGTAATTATATTTACCTTCCACTACTAGGCATATTAATCATTCAACCATTAACATTGAGATAAGAATCAATGTATATGTAATAGGGTGTAAAGGTATGAATATGATGGTAGCTATGATAAAATTGATATGAAATAACCTTACCAAGGGTAAGAATTCAATCCTTAACTTTATTGATTACTTTGATTTTCTATCAGAACTCATTTATAATTTAGATTTTACATGTCTTGAATTCTTGATGTTATGATATCCTTGTAAAGAGTTATTGAGCTTTCAATCTTTCTTTTTCTCTTAGGTTATATTTTAAGAGATAGAAAGGGATTTAGATTAAGTAAAGGTTATACATGAGCCTTAAAAGACATATTGTAATGATTCAGTGTAAACCTTAAGAATGATTTAAATCTTAAAAAATACTTTGTTATTGTAATAAAAAAAATAATTAATAAAAACTCAAGTAGTTTACTTAAGTGGATACATTTCCTAACTAAACTGTTATAAATTTTATTATGTTATTTGTTTTACTCTCTCTACTCTCTTGATTAATTCTTGTTATCATTATTGGGATTTGATAAACTTTTAATTATGTAATAAATCTATCTGATTGTGTATATGTTATCTATGATAAAAATATGTATTATTTCAAAATTGATAAATTTTAAATAAGACTAAAAATTTATACATCAAATTGATAACACTTTCGAAATATGATATTACAAAATTGACTATATGATGATATATATATTAAATTTACCATTTAATATTGATTTTCAAACTTCCAAAATAATAATATTTATTTGAGGATGATACTAGTTTCAAAGTGAAAATTGCTAAGACTAAAGTAAAAATTTTCATTTCGACAAAAAATACTTTTATTTTATTTTTTCTTTTATACTTTTCTTCAAAAATAAAAATAAGAACTCCTAACAAATTAATTAATATTATGCTTTTAGAAACATAAATTTATGAAATTAAATAATCTCATCGTATAAAGGTTTCATTTAATTAGGTTTTTTCTCTTATTCATCAATACTAAAGAATAAAAAATAATGATTCATTAAAATTTATCATTTGAATTAAAATATCTCCAAAATTAACAGAAAAAAAAAGTAAAATAAAATAAATTTGTATTTAAATGTTCATAAACTTCAATAAACCGTTATTTTAAAAGAAATAAATAAATCATTCTTTATTATTAATAAACAAAAAAACTCTTTATTTTAGGACGAAATTATTTTAATTTTATAAAATTAATTTTTAAGAATTACTTTAATAATATAATATTTAATGTTTTAAGAGTGTTTTTTATTTTGTTGCTTAAAAGAAAGCATAAAAGGGAAAAAAACGATTGAGGATATTTTTATCAAAATAAAGATAATTACTCTAGCTTTAGTAATTTATTTATATTGAGGTTGTTGTTTATTCTTTTCAAAATGTTAGCTTTTATTTTTTTATACACTAACAAAACAATTAAAATATATTTTCAATATCCCCAACATCGTGCGGGTGATCTTATGTATATAACACCTTTTATATGTTACTAGTGGCTACAAAACTAGTAAGCTTTATTAGCTGGAATAGCTTAGTTGGTTAGGGCGTGTGGCTGTTAACTAGCAATTCTTTTTGCCAATACAAAATGAGAACTTAACATCTACAAATTTCTAAAAGTTTACTGATGATGACACTCCTTTCTATCCATGGATGAGGTTTGGCCGAAACAATGCTTGAAGTCCAATTCATCATCTGACATGTGCATGATTGGAAGTCACCAACCGTAAGATTCCAGGGCAACAAGTACTACCTTCAACATCAGAAAATTACGTTATGGCCAAACAGTTAACTAATCAACTGTCATTGGTCAATCCAGCAGAAAGAAATTGATCAACACATTCTTGTAAATGCTACCGAGTTATCAATGGTATATAGGTTAGAAAACTTTGTGCATTTCAACTCCACAAGAAGATGATAAAGATAGATTCCTGGCATTCCATGTTACAAAATTTAGGACAAGTAAAAGGTTTTTAAGCAGCGCAAAATATAATACACCCATAAGTTTATAGACTTCACAAGACAACAACAAGGACAACAGAATAATACAAGTTCGTTCGTATCTGCATCATAAACAAGTGGACTAAACTAATAGCAGAGTTTCATTTCCACTCGGTAGACTCAATTGAGACCTTCCAGATTCCAGAGAGAATCAGTAGCAAAAATTTCCAACCAGGTATCTATCAGCTGCCAATTCTGGTGACATTCTACTTCTTCTAGTTCACCGCTGCTTGATACACTTATTTATTTAATAGTAGTAGTAGACAAGGTTGCAAAATCAGACAGAACAACAACACTTCTTACTGCAGACAAAGTACTACATCATTTCTTCAGGAGATTCCTTGAGAAAATCCTCTTACTGTATGGGTTGGTACGTAAAAACACATGGGGTCGGACCGCAGCAACCAGTGGAGAACGCAGAGGACCCTGCTTTCATTAAGAAAAATAAAAGAAACGACTTACGCAAAAACGTTATTTCTATTGTAGGAATAGCATGCTCATGTTATTAAATACCAAGTCGTGGTAGTTTCCAGACCTTGGTAACTGCCAGTGCAGATTGAACGACATAGTTGGCAAATGGATCCTGCAATAGTTGATCAAAGCGTGGCACAGAAATCAGTTCATGAATGATCTGTTCTCGACTCTCTTCCAAATGTTTGAGGCATTTTTCAACCACATGGCTACTAAATTTCTGCATGGAAAGGTGTACATAATGCCTCTTGAATTGAGAAAGCAGATTCGCAGATGCAGATGGGCTGTTTAGCTCTAAAATATATTGAACAACATAATTTCTGCGACATCAGAAAGGGGCAAGGTTCAGCTAGCTATACAAAGCTATGTTGACATTAACAAACCAAACATTAAAAAACAAAACACAGAAGATTGTATTCGTCAGTACACTAATTAGGTTCAAAGCATCTGTTGATCATATTGTGATTACATTTTAAAGAAGTTTCTGTAGCTAGAATTGCAGATAACAGATAACATAAAGACTAAATAGACACAAACTGCTGAAAAAAAGCAACGTGCGAATAAGGATAGAATTGATAATGATATGTGATCAGACAGGTCCAAGAAATCTAACAGCAGTTCTTAGGGCCAAAGATTTCAAAACCTCGGCCATTGTGTCAAATTTATCTTGTTCAGGTCTCATTACCACTGCTGTTCACAAAAGCAGCAAAGTAATGGTGTCATTCATAAAACAAAGGAGAAGAAGAGTGAATTTGGCATCAGATTTACATTAACATAAATATTGACAACTAAAGAGGAGGAAAACTTGAAGTACCAATCTTCTGATCTTGCATAACAAGTAAACCAAGGCCAATAAAAATCAAGTCTGTATAAAATCATAATGATAAATACTAAATGGCAATGACCTGGTTAAGCAATTTAATTTGCAAATAGAATACTTTCAAGGAATTGCCTAATAAGCACATCAAGGATGAAAGGGGAAAAGGAAAACGAGTACTAATTACTTACCCAAAAGGATCTTGAGCAAGAAGAAGAGCGTTTTTGGAAACTTCAATTATCAATTTCTCTCGATGTTTCCCAGTGGCATGAGTAATACATCGCTGCATTACACAGCATCCATGTCGATGTGTTGCAATCTGAACACAGAACTTTGCAGCAGCATCAATAATAAACTGCGATGAACGGACAGCAGAAACAAAGACAAAGCAATATGAAAACCTTTCAAGATATAACATATGTTAGAGAACTTAAATAAGGTCTATGACTAGATAGCATTCTTTTATTGTCCCGGAAGGATGATTGAAATTATTCCCTAAGGTGTTATGTAATTTCAGTTCTGTTATAAGTGTGAATACAGGTTTCTTTTAATAACAATTCTGAAACATTTCACCCATCACAGTGATGTCTGCTGCTTCTATTTTAATGGTTCAGGCATTGACTCACTAAATCATATTTATCAGGCATTCCAGTGATTAGAGTAGGTTGAGAACACTGTCTTTGCTTGCAACATTAAGCTATTTCACGCTTAGATTTTTCTTCATCATATTCATTTGCTTGTGTTATATTAACAATTGACAATCAGATCTGAGTATGCAGTTCATTCCACCCTGAGCTATGAAAAAGTCTATAGATGCATACTTGTAGCTACAGCAGATCAAAGCAAAATTCATCTCGTGTCTTGTTTGTGTGTCTGAATGTCTGGAACAGCATGATACGCTATTATTGAAAAGACGCTCAATTTGGTGACAAAACTTAAACGAATAAACACCAAAAGGAAAACAACCATGGATGGTTTTGAGCCAAAACGGATATTCCAAGGACATGACATATAATTCTAGCCCTTGATAGAAAGCTACCTCATTGAACCAGAATTTGATTCCTGATTGTTCGAGACCAAGCCAAATGTATGGAACAGCGAAGGGATGTTTTTAAGCCTAAGACAAAATGTACATTACAGGTCCATGAAAAACTTAAAAATAATTTCTATTTTATATGTAATATCTACATTCTCAAATTTCAACAAGCATCCGAAAGAGTCAGAAGAATTCAAGAAAGCGGAACCTTAATTCAGAAGCATTATTTTAACATGGAGATGAAAAAATTGTACCTTATTGTCTTCATAGTTCAGGCATTGCAAGCACCGCTGAATCACATGATTTCCATTTTGGTCCTTGACAAGGTCAAGGAAACCGGGTTTCAGGGCCAGAACTACATATGAAATCTGCTGCCGAGTTTTGAGAGTCTCGATCAACTTCTGCACTGCCCTTGTGCTGATAAACAGTAGAAAAAGATGCATACCACATCAATAGAATCTTGCATTTTGCATTAAATGTAGTGCCAAAACAATACAAGCTTGAGGGCAAAAATGAGCAGAAAGAATTACCCATATGTGTTTAAGCAAATCCTAAGAAGCTGCCCTGGTTCTTCAGTCACTATAAGTATAAGCTGCATTCTTTGTTCTTCGTTGCAGACATCCAAGAACTTTTGAATGACATAATTTCCAAACGGCTTCAACATAAGTTCGACAACATGATCAACAATTTCGTCAAATATTATTTGGATATCTCGGCTTGTTCCCTCTTCAAAAATCCTTTGCAACCACCTGCAACCATTCTGATCCTGTGCCAGTAGATATATTTTGCCCTGAACCTCAGTCAAGGAATTGATGCTTGGAACCATTGACAATGGAGTAGAACTGCTTATCCTATGATCCTTTTCCCAACCTTCTCCGTTAAAGTTGTCTGGTTTAATGCTCTTCCCACGAATGTTTTTCAATGGGATCTCATACAGAGAGTTCATTTTATTGCTGCCAAAAGGTCTGCCTTCTACGTTGCTCGAACGATTCCACACATTCCCTTGTATGATGTAACTATCCTCACAGCTGAAGGCTCCAATATCCCCTGTTCCTTCCATAGACAAAAGAGAATACTCATTGTTTTTCAGTGCTCTCATCCTTTCTTTTAACACCAAACTTGTATAAACTGGATCATATGCATTCAAATCCAACTTGGGATTCACAGATTTATTATAATGCTGAGAAAAAACTGAAGGATCATTAAGGAAAGGCCCAGCAAAAGATGAGTTACGTGACTCAATCCCCCAGTCGTTCCAACTTCCTCTTTGCTCCAATAGATGATCAGTTTGGTTATTGCACCAACTAGAACCAGAGCATAAATCATTCGACTGAATATTGTAAGCAACAGGAGGAGACCCTATTGAAACAAAAGAATCCTTATCAAATCCACCATTACCGAAGGTCTGATCTCCATAAACTCCAACCTGAGGAGATGATTGAAAGCCTTCAAAATCATCAAAACACTCATTGTTTCTGTTAAAACTCCCGTATAAACCACCAGGTTTTTTAACACTGTATCCTAAACTCCCCTGTGAAGAAAGATCATCGAAGCCTCCAAACCCAAATCCATTGATGTCCAATCCCTTCATTCTAGCACCTGGGCTACCGTTACTACTGTTCGGTTCCTCTTTAATACTCATACCATAGAAATTTTGAGACAAGCCTATTTCATCGACTAATCCATTCATACAAGGCACATTAGACAAGTCATTAAAGAAATCCCCATCATTCTTTGTCCTGTTCATAGTAAACATATTCTTGCTTTCTCTGTCACTATCAAGCTGATCAGGTGAAGGAAAAAACCCATTAAAAAACGGACCACTCAAAGAAGACGGGAATTCTTTTTGCTGTCGAAAAAAGGAGTTGATACATTGCACATTTGGGACCTGAGTAAACAACTCTCCATTTTCGGCTTTCACATTCTCGAAAACCCATTTATCTCTAGCAGCCACCATCCCCTTCATCCCAAATAACCGAAAATAAGGAAAAACAAAAACAAAAGCTTAAACTGTAACCAAATATAACTATTTAATAATATAATATTTATATAAAACAGTTTACACAGATGTTGAAGAAAAATAAGCAAAATCCCTTTTCGAAAGAAGCAAAACCCACGTCAGAAATCAATTTAGAAAGACTAAAAACGACACCAAAATGTTCACTTTGACATGATGATGATGATGATGATTGTAAAATGGGGGCAAAAAGAAAACAGAATGTTCAGGTTAGTGTTAATTAGCTCCTGATTTTTGTTTGTTCTCGGAGAGATTGGAATATTGTATAGGCAGGCGAGAGAATTGTGGGTTCTTTATTTTATGGGATTTTTGTTTAAGAAAAAAGTTTTATTTATTATGGACTGAGGCGGTGGAGAGAGAAGATCGTACAGTCTGTTGCTTACAGAGACCGTTCATGCTCATGCCATTAGAGTCGCCACTACATTATACCCTCCCTATCACAAAAAATACAAAAGAAACCCAAAATCACGATAGAGATTGAAAAAAAAAATTTTGATATTTTTTATTTGAATGGAACTTTTTTTGTTTTTAAGATCTATTTGTTATTAGAATCTTTAGTTCAAATTAAATGCTTGATTTTCTCTGGCTTGGTTATTGACTAGTTCATAATTTACAAACTGTCATCATGTCTTATATTTTCTTTAATTTTTAATTTTATGGACGATAATAAAAATGTTTTGCAAGAAGATTAAAAGGAAAAATAATAATTGATATTTGTAAAACAGAAAAAACGGAGATTATCTGATGTACCACGTACAAACAACCAACGGAGAGCAATTTATTGGGTATTTGTTTGTTCCTGATTAGAATTCTAAATGGACTATAAAATAGCATACAATCTGGTGACAAGTACAAATATTAGATGATAATACCACTTGGCGGATGTTTCTTGTAGCACAAGGTTTCTGATTTGTCGCATTATCTTTCAATCGCGAATCGTTACGCTGGGTTTTCTAACGGCTTTGTCAGCTTTTCTGTTTCGTCTTCCCCCCCCCCCGATTGGACGACTTCGAATCCTTGCTCCCTATAGGAATGTGTTAAGTCAGATACATTCTAATTGTTTTTTCTTCACGATTATTTTTCTTGGTTCTCTTTAGTGATGCTTCTGTTCAAATAAATTGGCATGTATAACTACAGATTGAATTTTCGGTCGCCTCATATGAGGATTAAATCAGTTTTCATCTTTGTTTCAAACAATCATTTCAAATTGTTAGAAAATTAATGCAACACAAATTATTTGATTCTGAGATTTCTTCTTTCGCAACATGAGCTGATAAACTTGAGGGATTTTGGAGATGGGAAAAAAAATTTAAAGAAAAAAACAATAATTGGCATACAAAACACAGCTAAACCATGCAAGCGGCGTGAGTTGGCAAACATGGCATTTGAAACCATGCAATGAAACATAACCGTCAAAGTGCTTAGCTAAAGCAAACACTGAAAAACCCACAAGTATATGGACAAACAATCCAATTAGAGGAAGTCCACAAAAAGTACCAAATGACAAGTTAATTAAGGCCTAAAACATGATCCCAAGACCCACAATACCAGGTCAAATAATATAGTATAACACATCCATCCCCATTAGGAACAAAAGCAAAGCCAAGCCAAGGTGATAATAAGATGATAGAGTTAGACCTAATAAGTTAAACCAAGGCAATGCTGCTCTCGCCGCCTGGGGGCTTGCGTACCCCGCCTAAAAAGTCTCGATGCTCTGCCTTTCCATCAGCAAATATGTCGTTGCCACTTATCTCTCGCATCTTTGCTACGCTTAGAGATTTCTCTGCAGAAGATGGAGGAACATCACCCTTGAATATGTCATTTCCTGAAAGCTCGCTGAACTTTTTGTTATAAATTTTCTTCGCTGTCTTCAGCGGTTCCTCAGTAGACACCTGACCGCCAGCCGGCAGATAAATTTTAAGTGAATCAAAACCAGCAGTGCAAACTTTGATCGAGAAATGGAGAATAAAACAATGGACAATGAACAAAACGTAAAAAACAGGTGATTCTACAATAATGAGAACAATCACATCAATCTCTTATTGTTCTTTTCTGTGGCGTTGCCTGAAAAGACGACAAATGGTCTATTATACATCACACCATAGACAGAAACGTAGAAAGATGTACGTACATCACGTTGAGCAGGTTCTCCCAATTCAATGCTTTCCTTCAATGCCAAAGCACGCACAGTTGTTGGCCGTGGTAAAATTTCTGGAGGGGGTGCAAAGATGTCATGCCCACTTAGCTCCTTGCACTTGGCATCAGAAAGCTGCTTCTTCAACCTGGCTTCTCTTTCTGCCTCACTTTCTAGAGTCCCGCTTAGTTCTCGTTGCTTTGCCACCTCAGGTAAAGTAGTAGGCTTCTTGGGTGAAACACTCTCTTCTTCTCCAAATGAAATATGACTGATTCCAGCAAGTGCTTGCTGTAAATTTCAGAAAAATCATACTCCATAAACTCTAATATTCATCAAACGTAAATTCACTAACAAGAAATTAAAATCAAGAACATCAAATTTACCTGGTACATGCGTAATCCTGTTCTGTTATTCGGTGTGGCATTGCCACCATCTGATTCAGAAGGGTCATTTTCTCCATTGGCTAAAAAAATGCCACTACCAGTCATCTCTTTCATTTTGTGCCCTGAACAAGGTTTCCTGGTAGCGCAAAGCTAACATATTCAGAAACTTCTATAATCAAGAACGTGGAAGATGGCATATTTACAATATCATAAACAAATTCATCCGACTATTTCAACAATGCAGAATCTTTTAATAGAATTTTTCATTTCAACAATGTAGATTCTTTTAATAGAATTTGCCATTTCAACCTGCGCATTGCATTTTCTGCGCTGAAACTAGTAGCATCTTTTCACTAATAAAAAAGAAAGGCTTATTTTTTATCTAGTTTGATCCTCATAGCAGTATTAGCAAAGAAAATCATAATTTCAACAGCGCAACAGAATTAAATGGCTCCATCCTCTTTAACGCGCTAATTAGGGAGGAGGGGAAAGCGAGAAAAAGGACAACGTCGAAAACGTATAACTCATACTTTTACAAAAACAAAACCATGATATGAAAGCCTGATTTCGGGGAAGCGGACCAAATTTATTATGACCAAAACTTTTATTAAGTATGGAACAAAAATCAAGCAAATTGTATATGGTTCAAACTTCAAAAGGTTTGGAACAATAATCGCGGCATATCCACAAGAGTATGGAAACGAAAAGTTGATGATAAATTAGAAATGCGATTTCTATTCAATAGCCAAACTGGTTTTTAATGGTGAGAGGAAATTCGCCCTCTAAAAATAGAATTTTATCATCATTCTCCCAAATAGCTAAACGTGGAATCATAGAGATGAACCCGAAAACTTGGTTAAGCAAAGGGAATTAATTTGGAATGATTTAAAAAAATAAAACAAGGCAAAAGATTATGATTATTCTTCAATGTCAAAATTCAAAAGGATGAATGAAAAAATAACAAAAATGCCAATCAAAATAATAGGAAGTGTACAATCGGGATTAGAAGGACTGAATAATTATTTAAATGGACCAAATCTTGAAATGATCTATAGACCTATTAAGAGAGATTTATAAAAACAAATGGATCTTGAAATCATCAGCAGAAAAGAAGATTTTTGAAGTCAAAAGGTAAGTAAAGTAAGAGAAAAAAAAAATCTGGAAACTGTAATAAATGAAAATAAAAATAAAAATAAAAACTGAAAGAAATCTGTGAAGAAACGATACAGACAAAAAGGGCAAAAAACACGCCATAATAAAACAAAATCAGTTACCTTGTCTGCTTGCAATCGCATTTATTAACACGAACACAGGGGAAAACGAATTATTTTAAAAGAACATATATGATTTGAATTTGAAGAAGCATAGATCTTACCTTTTGTTTAAGTTCTCAGCTTCCTCATCTGTGATTTGTCCTCCAAACACTACCTTACTGATCCCATCCGACGGCTAACAAAATTTTGACAAATCATATCAAAGTAATCAGAGCTACTAAATAAAAAAAAATGTTAAAGATTCAAAAAAATTGTTTTAAGAAAAGAACATAAACTGAAAACGAGATGAAACAAGAAACCTGGTGAGAACGAACGGCGGAGCCGACGGCAGGGGAATCAGCCGGTGGAATCTCCGACCACGTGAGTAGATCTGCAGTTGAAGTATGTGGTTTCCTAACCGGAGTGCTCCTTTCCATAGTTATTTAAATAATTAAAAGAAAAAATGCAGTTTAACAATGAATTAATTACAATAATTGAAGAGGAAACGGAAACAGGGAAGATAGGAACACACAAAACACAGAATGAAGAAAATGAGTTGAGCAATGGCTTCTTCTGTTGGGTGTGTTCTTTTCTTTTGAACAGGCTAATAGAAAAGAAAGAGAGAAATGACGAGGATAGCCTTGTATTTTAAGACAAATTCCTGATCTAGAAGTTTCTGTTTTTATAGCTGAAGGAGATGATTTTAAGAGTAGTAGCGACTACTTCAACTTTTTTTTTTATTTTTTTTTTCTCTCCTCTGTTGCTGCTCTGTTTTTAAAGCAAAGAAATCATATGAAAATGCCCCCCACGCACACACACACCTATATATATATATATATATATATATATTAAAAAACGCCGTTAAAAATACAAAATTTTATAGTTTTTAAATAATTTTTTAATTATTATATTGTTAAACAAAATAATATTGGATATTCCAAATGAATATAAAATTTGATTATGAGTTGCAGAAAAAAAAAAGTGTTTTAGCTGTACAGTTTAATGTGAATTTGAATCTCGTACCGCCCACTCTTCTTCTTTTATGCGTGCCATGTGCTTAGGCTTTGAGTTTTATTACTGCCACCTGCCGGTAGAATTTTGGAAGCGTGTTGTGTTTATCCGGTATCGGTTAAAATCTTGAATGTACCAAAATACCCCTGGAGAATATTTGGTTGCCTGTATCGCCCTTGATTTGATTTTTGAAATCCAAATCCAGAAAGAAGATGATTGTCTATTTTTGGTTTGTGTACTGAATGTTAAGGGAGACCACTGCAATTCGGCCGATTGTTTCTTTTCGGCCTTTTTCTTGATTAAAAAAATGTTGAGTAGTTTTCAAATATGTTGCTTTATTTAATTCAAAATTATATATTTATTTTTTTAATTATTTCAATTAATGAAAATTTTAAATTTAAATTCTTTAAAAAATGCTAGAATTATTAAATTATAGCATTGATGACCTTGAAGCTTTATATATTTCTTTAGCATGATGTAAAAGTAAAAAATTAGCTAGTATTGGATATCCTCAACTCATTTTTTATAAAAAAAGTAAAATTAATTTTGAATTCAAATTTAAATTATGACAAAAGAAAAATGTTTTCAATTGTCATTACGTGGATTTAAGATTTTTTTAGAAAAAGAGGATTTGGAAAATCATATAATTTATCACTATACTATGATTTTATCTAACTATATTTACATGATTATAATTATTTAAGATTTGATAGATCATAAATAATTCATACAAATTTTATTTTTACATGCATTTCTATATGTCAAAAAGCTTTTTATCTAAACACAATCTACTTTATGTTAGATTCCATTATATATATATATATATATATAATTATTAATATGATTAATTATAATTGGAAAATCATTATTGTTAAAAATTAATTAATATGATGTATCATTCTCAATGAAAAGCTTTTTTGTGACCCACAAGAGCAATGAAATTTTAATTAATAATTTAACCCAGTTAATATATTCAATTAATCTATTTAATGAAATTAATTGGATAAATTAATAATAAATGAGTTAAAAATATAATTAAATAATCATGCAGAACATTTAATTGAATATATTGGCATTCTTTGCATCATCTCCACAACAACCATGTGAGCGTATCAAATCAATATTTACCACTTGGGTTCGGAACCCAATCATTTGGTGGGGGCAAATTGTAAAAGCTTCACGTGTGGTGTGGTAAACTTGGCGATCCAACTCCACTGCCCATTTATCACCTTAAATTTCACGGTCACTTTCTACTTTTCCTTGTTTTAATTTTTTAATCTCTTCCCTAATCTTTCCCTCTTTAGGCAAATTTTCACTTGTAAGCAATACAATTTTCCGAACCAAGAAATGTGCGTAAAAGAGATCATAGGCTTGTTTTTCACTTGAAAATTGGATTAATCTGAAAATATTTTTAACTGGTTTAAAATATTTGGAAATAAAATACCTTTAAAAGGGCAGTTTTGTCATTTTGAAGTGTGAATTTGATCGTTGCCGTTGTGTATATTATACGGTAGTTAACGTAACGGTAAAGGTATCCGTTGGACAAAGATTAAATGCTTAAGATAAATTCCCTCGAAAGAGCCCACCGAATACGGGAATTTGAAATTTAGAAAAGGAAAAAGAAGTAATTGCGTGTAATTGCAGACAGATCCTACATAACAAGATAAATTACTAACAGTTGCCCAATTACTTCTCAAAATTTCAGCCCTCGCCCGATAAAAGCATATTGATTCTCCATGACTCTTGCCAATTCTAATTATCATATTTGTAGATTATTTTATATATAAACTGTATGCACCAATTATTAATTCTTTCGATAATAAATTATATTAAATAATAAATTATTTTTTATTAATAATATATTTATTTTGTTAAGTAAAGTTACTGTTGGGCCTGGACTCAAAAAATTCTAAATTAATTTAATTAATTTAAATGAATTAAATTTTTTACAAACATTAATTAGTTAATTAAATATTTAATTAATAATTAATAGCTGTTAACAAATAAGAAGCTGATACAATTCTTTTTAGTGGAAGTGTGAAGATATAGCAGTTATTTGGAGTAGTTGTTTTTAAGAAGAATTGAATAAAATAAAAATGGGACAATAACGGATACCAATTCTCTCTTAAATACATAAATTTCTTTTTCTTTCATTGCAATTCCTTTAAAGTTCTTATTAAAATTAGACTTGATCAATGCAAATTTTCCAGTTACTAACGACAATGTTTTCTTTTTAATTTCATCTATTCTATGTTAGTATCTTCATTAATTAGCTTACCATAATTCTTTTCCCTAAACTTTTTCTAGTTTATTTTCATCACATTTTTTAAAGCTTGTAATTGAGCTATTTTATCACGTCCAAGTAAATTGTAAAAGGAGTTTGGGAATTACATTCGTCAAACACGATCCTTTAGCATGCCCGCAACCTAATCTTACAAATCTGTGCCAAATAATTTTGACATACCTAATGAGACCCACGTGATAATGGCTCCCAAAACTCACAATGCTTTACGCAAAGACATAGCCAAATCTTAGGATTCAAAAGAGGTTTCTACTGTTGTAAGACAAAGAAAAGAAAAGAATGTTCCCACTAATGAGAAACAGTTTGACAGGGCTTCATCCCCGGGTAGGATTCGTGCAAGCAAACCACTAGGGGCATCAACAGTTCAGATGAACCCAACGAAACTTATTGTTGTTGGTGAGAAACTTGATAAGTTTTCCAAGGAGTTTATGGTTGAATTTAGGAAATCCCTAAATGAAGCGTTGAAGGAGAGCATGGCTAGCATAATCGCTTCCTTAGGTAAGGTAATTGCAGATGGCCTCGAAAAATAACCATGAATGTAAGTGATTTATGGAAGGAGGTCCAACCGTCTAAGGCAATCGATAACTTATGTTCAAATATGAACAAGGTGGTTGAAAAGTTGAATATTCCTCAATCCCCATAGCATTCTGCTTCAGTTCAAGAGATTTGGGTGGAATGCTTGAAAGGTAGGGGGTTACTGCCCATCCGAATAAGGAAATGGGCGAAACATCGAGGATTCCTGTAGAGGAAATATATGTTCCTCCTCATAAGAGAGAAGAAGGAAGCAGAACCTGCAGGGTCAGACGAATGCGAGGCTACCTTGAATTTCATAAGTCATACCCGGATGCAGTTGACAAGGATAATCTGTACACAAAAGGTTATAAAATTCCAAACTTTACTTTATTTTCAGGGGAGAACAGACAGTCAACTATGGAGCATGTTGCCAAGTTCATAATCCAATATGGTGAGTTAGCGAATTATGATAAGTTTGATTTTTTTAAAAATTACATTTATTCTCTAATTCTTTAATTGGAGCAGTGTTTACTTGGTTTATTACTCTGCCTTGAAATTCACTTTAGACCTGGTAGAGATAATTTCATACCCAATTTTTCAAGGCTAAACCTAAGGTGTGTGTGGCTGAGCTGTCCAAAGTAACATAGAGGGCTGGGGAGAGTGCTAATTCCTTTATTGCCTGATTAAGAAGATGAGGAATTAGTACAATATCTTTTTGCTTGAAGGTGAATTTGTTGGTTTGTTTAGTGATTAAGCAGCAGAAGAAATTTAAAATTTTTATTTTAAAACAACAAACCAAAATAAGAACTTTTGCATCAAAACACAGAGAAACCAGTTTAGAGATTAGAAGTGACAGTTTGATAGTAACTCTTACATTCAATGCAAATGTCCTTCGTTCTTTATCTCTAAAGCGTTTATGGTTGTAGCAAACTAAAAACCACCAAGATAGGCAGCCTCCAATAATATCCACACGAAACAAGAATGTCCAAGCAAGTAACCAATTGCTTCTATCTCCTTTCTTGTGAACTAGCAAAGAAAAAGAAGAAAAACTTATGGAATTTTTGACTTCTTCACAATTACTCTTGTGAAGGCCGAATTCTCCTTCTGCAGAAGAGTGTAATTTCGGCCAAAGGAAGAAGAATGGTGTGGCATGACCTAATTTTGGTTATAATAATATATTTATACTCCAAAATTAGGTTAAGCTGAAACCCTTTCAGCTTAAGTCAGGCCTGGGCCCGTCTATGACTAATATGGCATGTGATTGTCACTTGCCATATCATAGCCCAACCCAATAGCCTAACTCAAACCTTATGGACTTTTAAACATTAAATGTTAAGTCCATAAAGTATTAGATTAATTTCCATAAGTAATTTTCAACTTTTCTTAAAAGTACAAAAATGCCCTTTTAAGCTTGTTTCCTTATTTGTAAGTGTGTGACCTCTTGGGTTCCTAATATGTTGGCAACATGTTAAATCTTATATTTAACATGTAAATCATGAGCGGTATCTAGTTATACATCATGATTACCCAAATAT
>CANYBF010383051.1:0-12517 GCA_948192965.1 Dalechampia spathulata
TGATCTTAACCGCATCAATAATATCCATTCTTATTAATACATTGATCAAGGATAATTTAGATATTGAACATTTGCATACAATAAGAATCTCATTTCATAAACTTCTTTATGAATTCCTTTGTACTGTTCCAATATCTTGGAATTTATTATTTAGTTAATAATTTATTGAGTAATCTGAATAATGAATGATGCCTTTTATTGATAAATGGTTCAATATCAAATTACAATGAAACATGATTCTCTAGAGCATACATTAAGAACCCCCACGTTCCTCACAAACTATAACTACTTTGTTTATCATAATGTATAATTTGTAGACACACACATAGATCATAATAGTCAGTAGCAGCAAGAACTAACAATACACCTATTTTGCAACTCATTAACCTTAGACAGTAATCACATCATGCAATAATCATAAATCAAGCCAACCTTAGCATTAATACAACTAAAATATATCACACCCGAACCTAGTGTAACATGCTCCCATAGAATAATTAAGAATCCCTTAAGCAAGGAAATCATTAATTATCCTACAAGAGATCTATACAATTTTTTTTATTTTCTAATTCATTTAATTATATTAGATAATATTTATTTTTAAACATGGGTAATATCAATACATGATAGTATGCATTCATATATCCTATGTATATTATATATTTGTCATTCATAACCATACCGTCATCTGTCATGTGCAAACTGTGTATTTAGTTTACAGACTTTAATGGTATCGATATTACATACTACAAAAGTTTATAATATAAGTATTATTGCTATAAATGTTAATACAATAAGTTACATATACAAAAGACAGCTTGAAGTATGTTACATTTGTCCAAGAATACTCTAGAATGAGATTCTTCAAAATCATAACCTCTTTTGACTATAGATTGGTTAATCTAAACTCTCATTTGAAGATCCTGGTCCTGCATTCATCAAATGACTATCATTGAGAATGAACCTCAATGGTATTATAAAATGAGTAAATAATATGATCACGTATCACAGATAACATAATAAAATCAAATCATGATGAATAGTAATTAAACAATATAACCGTGTCATATCATGTCACTTTGCATCATTCTTTATCTATTATAAGCAATACATATAACATACTATGTATAAATAGGAATAAATACTATAAAGGATCCACTATAACTTTTCTTATATCAAATACTGCATTTAAACATCATTACCTTGTATACTTTTCTATATAAACACAACTATAGTGCATTCATACTTTCATCCACTATATTTTCATGATATATGAATGATAATGTATGTCTGTGAGAATGCAATCATGCTTTGCATTCTCCTTCTAATTTTTCTATAACATTTCATTTCTTTTTTGTATGATTGTGCACAATCTGCACTATACAATTGTAGTGTATTCATAATTTTATGCACTATATTTTCATGATATATGAATGATAATGTATGTTTATGAGAATGCAATCATGCTTTTCATTCTCCTTCTAATTTTCCTGTAACATTTCATTTCTTTTTTGTATAATTGTGCACAATTTGTACTAGGTCTATTTCTCTATGTACCAGTACTACATCATACTCTGGTTCTTGTAGGAGCATAACATTTCTCTATGGTTCCATGATAGGAACCTATACTGTAAGATTCCATTGAAGGAATCAATAATAACTCTATGACCCAGTACACTTTCATTGAACGTTGCTCTGTATATCATTTTGTTTTCTTACCTTATATCCTCTATATGATATATCATGAATATGCTTTATGTATGAAAAATTCTTAACATGATGCATAATTGATGCTTTAATGACCATATGCAATGATGATCATATAATACTATTCATAATAAAAACTCATTAGGTTGATATCATAAAGATATAAATGAGAAGTTACCATTTCATGATCCTATATAAGGTGATGAAATGAATAGCATAAACCTACTACCATTTTGCCCTAATTGATAGCTTACGAGAAAGTTTGAGTCTCATTAGTTGAACCTGTAGCATTTCCATTTCATATTAACTAGTAAAGTCATTCATATATCATACTTGATTTATCATCTTAAAATATCCATATCCAATCATAACATATAACGATTATGCAACTTTGAGTCATAATGAGCATATAAGCATAATACCCTCTCATAACATTTCATACTTTACAAGTAAGAGTCATGCATATCAATTTCCTTCCATGTGAAAATACCATTTTTGCTTGTACTTGGACTAATTAAATTTTTAAGCAATCTTCTTGGCCTTTAACATAACTAAGCTATATACCATTAGAAACTAGACTCATCAAGATTTCATTCAAGCTATAGTATGTAATTTATTTTCTTCATTAAGGCTTCTAAAACTAAGAAGGTTGCATATCATGTTGTCATTACCAAAATTGCACTATTTTGTATACTTATATCATACTTATATGAACTTAAACACATAAATTCCATCATTAAGATTCATCTAAAGCATCCAATAAAAGTATACTGAATTCGCATCTTTAATGCATAGTCACTTTTATAATCATTTTTTCGCTTTCTTCCCATTTCTTTCTCTATCAATTCTATATCATATGAAATTCCTTCATCTAATAAGCATTTCATATCACATTCATCATATCAAAACATTCATGCACCATATCTTATTCATGCATTTCATGCACTAATTAATCATTCACTATAACATATGCATAAAATGTATGCACACAAGGATGTTATGTATGTGGATGTGACAAATGTTGCCTATATAAGGCTATTCATTAAATTAATATGTATAAAAGTTCCATAATCTTTTAGCTTTTACATGATATTAGAGCCTTAATGATGTATAACCTGTTAATTTTCAAATAATTCATTTTTAAAGGCTTTCATAAAAAAGATTTCACTTTAATTAATTTACTATTTTTAAAAAGGGGGAGCTTTCTAAAAAATTATTTATTTTATTTATGTATCTTGAATTGTTTTAAATTATTTCGATTATTACTTTATTTTATTAAAAATAATTTATTAAGATTTAAAGTAGTTTGCTAACTTGAATTTTAGTTTAATTTATTCTATAATTTTTAGTTTGTCAATTCAACCCCTCTTAACCACTACTTTGGGCTAAAAAATTTAGTTATAGGTAAAAGTATAATTATATGGTTATAATATGAATGGTAATTACATTCATATACCAAAAGGGGAATAAGTCCAAGGCATTTATTTTTATTATCAATTTGAAGAGAATTAATTAAAATGAATGATTTATACATTATAAATATATGGATGGAATGTATGATATGATAATGAGTTATGAACTTAGCCAATGTTGTCACACCTGATCAGTGAAGCATGCTCCTATAGAGTGATTAATAAATCCTACAACATTTGGAGTCTATTAATCATTCTACAAAGGATGAGTAATTTTTTTTTTGTAAAGTATAGTTGGATTGAATGTATAGCATGTGTTTAGTACCTATATTCTCGTTTGTACCATATATTTAACAACACATCAATGATATGTACATATTTTAACATCGATAACATGTTATTATTTTATCATGTCATTTACCAAGCACCCATGTTTTGTATATATTAATAGTATATCCATAGTTCACAAACTACTCACATAATTTACAAATTATTTGTAACTACATAACTATACAATTACATGACTATTGCATTTACATTACTGCCTTTAAACTATCTACAAACTTAAGAGAATTGGATGCATGACACAAAACTCACTAGAGTACATTGAGTTATGTGCCTTAAAATAATAACATTTCATATGTAGATGATTGACTGATATCTTATCATCCTAATAATGTTAACTTGCGTTCATCAAATGATCAACATTGAGTATATAACTCAGTGATGCCCGAATAATCATAAACGATATAAACAATCATATATGATAATATGCCACTTATTTAGCAAAGCTAAATGTCATTAATAATTTAAAATATTAAATGTACTTTCTTTATGTAATGTAATGTCATCCATGATAAAGATGCATAGAATAACTATTCTACCAATTATCATAAATCTACCACCACATATGTATATTTAGTACTTTTATTATAGACTCGTATATTACATTCACATATCATCATTAAGAAATATCAAATAGGTGAGAACAAATAAAATAAAATAAAATAAATGATGGATAATAGTAGCATTACATTATAAATAAATTTTTTCAATCTAATAAAAGAATATAATCAACGTTAAAATATCATTCATATAATTCCTCTATCAATTATTGTTCAATTATATATCACAATCATGAATCAACCATATTATCTTTCTATATATCAATATTATTGTAATGGTATGCTTTATATTAATGAATGTAAGTATGAATTGTATTTTCTTTTCTTGTAGCAATGTCATGCTATATGTCAATGATGCAAATATGTATTAGATTTCTTCATTCACTGACATTTCATCATTTTTTCTATAAATTAAAATATTTTTCTATGATCATATTAATCTCTATCTTTGATTGTGCATAATTTATACTGGGTATATTTTCAATCATTTTTTTAGTATATCTTTGTATTCTCTATATTTTTTTTATATTTATGTCATATTGATATATAAATATACTAATGCTACCCTTACTTTGCCATATATATATATAATTATACCTCCTTTATTCCTCTAAAATGTCATGCTAATGATGTATGCATTTATAAGAAGCCAACTCAATTATACATTGATAACAATTCAAGGTATATTTATATACCATACATCCAATATAAAATAAATAATAATTAGAATACTTGATATATATATATATATATATATATATATTGGTGACATGCTTACATCTAATAAGCATTTCATTGTACCTATGCATCTCATTTGTAGATCGATTAAAATTAGATATAAATTATAAGTTATACCAATCACCAACAGTTCATAGTATATTTACAAGGCACCATCACATCATTTTTATAATTATATTATTAGCGCTTGCAAAGAAGCATTTACTTATGGTGATATAACAAATTAACATGATCGTTATGCATTAATAACTTTTCATAGCTATACAGAATTAACTTATTAGACATTCTCAATCTCCATCCAATCAAATCACACTCCAAGATAAAATCATCAAATAAATTTATGAATGATAATTAAGTATCTAACCAATAATTTTGTTATAAAACTTTTGTCTTTAGGTAGGCTTTGATGTACCTGTCAAACCCATTTATATGGTAAATAGTAAATAAGCACAACCATGATCTATATTAACCACCATTAGTTGTAATGAATACACCATCTATAAATTGTTTGATATCTATAAGTAAATAATCACAATTCTAGCAGATCTATATCAATATGATAATTCATCTATTAGTGTATGCTCTATAGCATCATGTTTTATTTGTAATTGAATATTTAATCAATAAAAGGTATTATTCATTATTTAAGTGTAATATTTTATATACTTGTTTTTCTCAGAGTATTAAACTAAATAATAAAGTCAAGGTATTGGAATAGTACAATGGAAATTCATAAAGAGTTTATAATATAAGATTCTTATTGTATACAAATGTTCAATTCTTAATTGCTTTGATCATAGTATTAATAAGAGTGGATATTATTAATGCAGGTATATCAGCATATGTTATACTTCCATTAAGGGGTGATTCTCATTCACTATAAGATGAGTTATCTAAAGTATACATGTAGATGAATAGTATAATACAACCTTATCAATGAGATGTCATATGGATTATTAATCTATGTTTGTAAAATACATATCTCACTCATATTAGTAGTGCAAGTATCCTTAGACTTGAGATATCAAGGTTATCTTAACTATGGATTGTTATACTTTAACTCCTGTGCTTTATTCCTCCATAGGAGGCATTCATAGTTGGAAGGTTGGGTATAGTATGAAGTAGTTGAAGATATTTGTATATCAACAAAGGATTCACCACCACCCCTAATTAAATGTAGGGTTATCTCAATGATGCATGTAATAATCTTTGATTCTAAAATCTTTAGCTAGAGTGGAATGCTTAGTAGTGAATGAGTTCATAATCGCATTTAGGAATAAAGATTATGTATATGAAACATCAAGTTTAAGGTATGATCATATATTGAGTTGACATTAATCCATACTTAAACCTAAATGAGATAATGGGTAGTAAATATAGTTTATTGCAACAGTATCTAATATGGAAGGGTTGTAGTCAAACTAATGACCTCTTAAGATTTGGGTAGTTATGATGTATGGCTAGAAATCACTCATAGCTTACATATAATGTTATTAAATAAGACTTAATAATATTAAGATATGTTACCAACATGTCAAGAATCCAAAAGGTAGCATATAAAAGTTAGAGGATCAGAAATAAAGAGAATGAATGTTAATTCAATATGATATATTATTTTAAGGCTATAAGTTAGCTTGAATTATTTATATTTATTAGATAGAAAATGAAAAGAGCTTCAATTTGATATTAGGATCATGCAATTCTGACAAGTAGAACTCTAGATATGCATGATACAAGTTTGTATGTATAGTATACATGCCATGCACGTGATTATGCATGTGCATATATCACATGACTTGCACATGCATGACTTGATTGAAGGAGCATGGACATATGATTGTCATATGCCTAATTAGATTTTTGGGATGTGTTAGACATATCATATGCTAACTAGATTAAGTCAGCTTAAATGTCATAACACGTAAGCTATCCAATCAGCCCTAGTACCACCTAAGCCTTATTAGGTTAATTAAAATGTGATTTTAAGTTTATAGAAACATAAATTTCTCCCTCCTTCTTCATGTTATTTTAGAGAAAAGAACAAGAAAATTTAAATCAAGCATAAACAAGAGAATTTAGTCCTTTTTTAAAAGAGCAAGGTCACTGGATTTGATTCAAGACTTTCTCTTATCTCCTCTTCTTCTATTTTCATTTCAACTTGTCTTTGAAATGAATTTTGTAATTTTAATTACTAATTTGATTCTCTACTTGTGTGGATAGTTTTCTATAACTTTTCCGATAAACAAGATTGAAGGAGATCGACATTCATGTAAGTATTACTTATCTTATATCATATCCTTTTTGCTATGTTTTAATGAATGGTGATTGCAAAGATCTATGAAAAATGTGTTTTATGAAAATTTTTTAAATGTTTCCACTGCCTTCTAATCATGTTTTCAACTAACATCAATATACTCTTAAGGTGTTCATAATTTGTTATAAACTAATGGTTATAATTTGTTATAAACTAATGGTTATAATTTGTTATAAACTAATGGTTATCAATAGTAGCCTTTAGATTAACAATTATGCTTTATCAAATTCTCATTTTCCATTCCATTGAAGTTTCATTCCTCGATCAATTTATTAAATAAACCATAAGTAATAAATAAATCATTAATTAATAATATTTAATAATACATTCAACTTTAGGTAAATTTAGGTATATATATATATATATTGTTTTCTTCTATAATTTATTTATAAAGTAGAATTAAAGATGCTTGAATCTATTTAACATTACACTATCCTTCCATTGGTGCAAAAATGATAGTCTCTCCCTTACTATTACCTGTTAGATTTCATCTATACTTAGTATCATTTAAATATATAACTATACGATTTAAGATCCATTTATTTAAATACTTGTGGCATAAAATACATTTACTATGCATTTATGTTAAGCATCAATATTTTGTACATTTTCATGATTTTTGATTATCAGTTATACATAATATAACAGCTATGTTTGGGTCTAATTAAACATTTCCCTCTTCTTTTATAAGCATGTGTTTGTCATATTCTCTAATTCATATATCTATATGCAATATCTACTTTTGTGAGTCATGATGCACATTTTGCAACCTTTATTAAAGACAACAATCCATGTGCATGGTCAACTAAGATGATACTAATAAAATCTCAATTTGTATGCATAACCTAGGTAACATATAAATGACTTACGTCAAATATTTATAATTGAGAACATGTATTCATTAGTTGATTACTTACCCCTTAAGTACTACAATGTTTAATGGTTAAGGGGTTCACCTTATGCTTGTATGATTCATACATATAATGTGTTCCAAAATACTATTAACATCAACTACAAATATTACATGTATGTGTCTTCTAAGATGGTTCAAAGATAAGTATATTTAATTTAGATTTCAACCTTTATCAATTTATAAATGTTCTTTTATAAATGTCATATCAGCATGCCTAAGGGTGCTTTGCCTACACCAGCTCACGCTGGGCATATTAAATTTATTTACTTATATACAGTCCCTACTTAATTTTTACCTTGTCTTATTTATCCTGCAATTTATGTACTTATATAAACATACATATATACATACTAAATACTAATTTTTATAAATAATATAAATACTAGCCACCTTAGTACAATGACACATTCTCTATCATAATGAACACTAGCATAGATGAAGAAAAATCATATTTTGGTGCCCTTTTAAGGTTAAGCCACCAAATGAAATTTCATTCATAGTTAATCTCTAAATTTTAATGCAATTTTATTCCTAATTAATCATGAAATCCAATCAAATTATTGGATTTCTAAATTAGGTCTAGAGGTTTGGTAACTTGGTTATCATACTAAACTATTTTTTTCTAACCTAATCTGGTGTGAATTCATACTTTAGATCAGCTTATTATGATGCATGGTACCTATGCATTCCAATATCATCTAATTTGCATACATTTGTACACATCCAATATGAGATACAACCTATTACCTTGATCAATTCTATGCGCACATATGTATTCATGTTAGAGAATCAAACTCAGATTTTATTATACACCACTAACTTTGCATTTTAACATTATATAAACCAAGTTCTCATATTATTTTAACATTCTAATGAGTCCAATATTATATTTATTGTTTAAAAAATTCAATTGTAATATTATCCTTACGTGAAAGTCAGGTTTAATTTGTCTTATATGCCTACACTCAATAAAACTTGCATCAACCTTGCAATAAATATATGATCATACACCATACCCATATAAATTCATATTGTTTTCCTACACTATACATTTATGTTAAAGTTCACATCAGCTTTGATCCCAAGGAAGTACATTTATCAAGCTTAAAAATAAAGTGCATTCGATTTAAGGAGCTAACTAATTAATGCACCCATTTATATAATATTTCTATGGTACTTGATGTGCTTCTTGTTTTTTAAACTAGATTTACACATATAAGTAAAAAAAACTTAGATCTAACTTTATCCCAAAAGAACAATTACATTTGGTATCCAATAAACACCCAACAGTTAACAACATCATGTATACATACATATATATATATATATCATATTCATAATCAAAAGTACAATTATTTCTTTCATATTTAAGTACACAAGTAATCAAGTAGCTACCTGTTGACCTTGACTTTGAGCCCACACTCTGTAGTTTTGGGTTTTTGTTGATTCAACTTAGTACAAGTCCTTGATGTCGACCCCAATTTGCACACATGCCTTTGGGCTTCCTTTAATTGTTCTGGGCATGCGGAGCACATTATGTTTTACTTATGGAAGGTGAAGCGTATAACATGCATTGTCTGATGTATAGAGCATAAAGTGCTACATGCTGCGCATGTCATGAAAATATACATTTAGCGGGTAGCCTTTTCCCAAGCAAATCTAATATGCTCTATTTACATCATGCCTTAGAGTCCCAAATGATGCTTCTTTGACCTATTGTGATGTACCTATATTAGGTGGCATACATAGGTCAAATTTGTTACATGCATGCCATCTACTACTATATACTGCATATATAGTACTATGTGTTACGTACATAGCATGTTATTTTCAAAAATCCGACGTTATTAATGTGATTTTCTCATTTCCCTCACCCACACCTATAAATATAAGCCTTGTATTTATGGAAAAAGGTCCAAAAATTCACTAATTGCTTCTAAACTCTGTCAGAAACTAATCTCACTTAATTAAACACTTAATTAAATCATTAACCTATGATTATAGACTAATTAGCCTTAATTAGATCCTTAATCACATTTGGAATCAATATTTCAGAAGCTTAATTCATTTTAGTAAGTTGAATGCTTATTCTTCTTCCTTTTTCTTCTTGATTTGGTTACGGGTTTGTGATTTTGGCTTTATTTTAATGAATTAGCTTCAATCATGTTTGGTTTTATGGTCTTCAATGCTTATTGATGCTATAGATGATCTATTATTATGTTAAATAGGTTAAGATTTGATTTTACTTTCGTATTTTTACTAAAACACATATTCTCCTTTAGATTTGCCTTGCTACATGTTGTGCACATCACATGATGTGCACCTCACATAGCCTATATGAGGCACATATCATGTGATGTATTGCGCACATCACATCTAAGTTTTGTTAGAAAACTTCATTTTTCACTCATTTTTGCTTATTTCCTATGATGTTTTAACATTCTCAGTAGCATTAGAGGCTTCACATCAGCCCTAATGATATGAGTTCATCATATATTGATCATACATCTTTGATTTTGGCCTCAAAATTATTATTTTTCAATTTAAATGCTTATTTAATTTATTTAATTGATGTTTGATGATATGATTGGCCTTGGTTGGTTGAGTTGCTATCTCTAATTGTAATTCATGTGATGTTAGTGACTCCCAATTCATGGTGCCCTGATTAATTGATTGTGATTTTGCCATTAAATCATTTAATTACTCAATTAATGCCATTTTAATTATGTTTAATCATGTTACTTGACATTTTTAACTGGATTAGACATTGATTTGTTTCTAAGTGACATTTTGGATGATCTTAGAAAGTCTGGTTTTACTATTGATCAATTTTGCTTGAAATTTATTATTTTCGCTTGATTTTTCATGATTCGGCTTGTGTTAATTCACTTTTCATGATTGTTACCATTGCATGCATCAGACTTTAGCTCTTGATTCATGCTTTCATATGGCATAGAATTATTCTATTAAGTCCTAAATTTTATTTGCTACTAATGATTTTGCTTATCTATTTTACATTTTCACTCGTGCATTTTTGGCTAATGCTACTTAAGGTTGACTTTTTTCTAAGTGGTTGAGATATTGCTTAATGTCTTGGATTTATGTATCAACAAAGATTCTTTGTAATAAAATAGCTTTATTCTCCCGTATTTGTATGATTTTGCCTTAAATCCCTTATGTATCCCATATCTTCTTCAATCACTTACACCAGCCACTATTACTTTCATTCGTGCTGCTATGCTCATTTTATCATTGCTATATGATGTATACCATGTCATCTCACATGCCATACCTATGTCATGTCATCTCATATGTCATACATATGTCATGTCATCTCATATATCATGCTTATGCTATATCATTTCATATATCATGCCTATGCCATGTCATCATACATGCCATGTTTATACCATGTCATTTCACATGTCATGCATATGACATGTTGTTGACCCTGACTTTTCACGCACGTGCCATTTCAGGTTTTTTTTTGTTGATTCAATGGTATTAGTCCCTGAAATCAATCCTGATTATGCACATAAGCCTTTATGGCTTCCTTAGAGCATTTCAGTGTACAGAGCACATCAGTACGGGTGGGACCCACCAAGGCGCCTCGTGGGGCCCGTCGCGCTCATTTCTCTATGCTGGATGCTCTGTACTTACAGAACATTCTGTATTCTTGCCTATGCAAGGTAGGGCTTACAGAATGCAAAATATTGCATTCTAGGCCTAGGGCACTATTCACTATGAATAGTACCCAGGTGGGACCCGCTGCCCCTATTGCCTATTCTGTGTATTCTGTAATTACATAATACATTTTCCAGTTGCCTTATGCAAGGCACAACGCATGGCATCGCAAATGCCAACATCCTGGTCTATTACACTGTGGGGCCCACCTAGGGTATAAGTGGGGCCCACTGCCCCTATTAGCCCATTCTGCATATTCTGTACTTACAGAATACATTCCACACCTACCTACGCGTGGTAGAATACACGAGATGCAAAATACTGCATTTTTAACCTAGGTTACTATTCACTATGAATAGTACCCAGACGAGGCCCGCTACCCTTACTAGTTATTCTGTACTTACATAATACACTCTCCAGTTGCCTTACGCAAGGCATAGTGCTTGGTATAGCAAATGCCAACATCCGGGCCCATTACGCTATAGGGCCCACCTAGGGCACTAGTAGGGTCCATTACCCCTATTGGCCTATTCTATGTATTTTGAACTTACAGAATACATTCGATACCTGTCTACGCATGATAGGGTTCACAGAATGCAGAATATTGCATTTTCGGCCCAAGGTACTATTCACTATGAATAATACCCAGGTGGGGCCCACCACATTTATTAGCTTTTTTCGAGGGTTCCATACGTACAAAACACTCTCCGCATATTGCCTACGCTGGGCAAATCGTTTGGCATGCCAAATGCCACTTTTGGGGCCCGTTACGCTGTGGGGCCCACTTAAGGCACTATTGGGGCCCGCTACCCATTTTGCCTATTTTGGGTATTTTGTGTGCACA
>CANYBF010383141.1:0-15848 GCA_948192965.1 Dalechampia spathulata
AAGATTATATGACATGAGAAATCTATTTTAGGGTATGACTTAACATGATTAGTCATACATTGAGTTGACATTAATCCATACTCAAACCTAAAAGAGATAGTGATGGTGAAAAGAGTTTGTTGCAGCGATGCCTAATATGGAAGGGTTGAAGTCAAACCAATGGTTGACCTCCTAATATTTGGGTAATCATGATGTATAACTAGATACCGCTCATGATTTACATGCTAAATATGAGATTTAACATGTTGCCAACATATTAGGAACCTAAAAGGTCATACACTTACAAATAAGGAAACAAGCTAAAAGGGCAATTTTGTACTTTTGGGAAAAGTTGTAAAAATACTTATGGAAATTAACCTAAGACTTTATGGACTTAATTTCAATATTTAGAAGTTCATAAAGTTCAAGCTGGCTGTTGGGCTGGGCTATGACAAGGTAAGTGACAGTTACATGCCATATTAGTCACAGATGGGCCCAGGCCTGACTTAAGCTAAAAGGGTTTCAGCTTAACCTAATTTTGGAGTATAAATATATTGTTATGACTCAAAATTAGGTCAAGCCACTCTATTTTTCTTCCTTTGGCCGAACCACCTCCTTCTGGGGAAAGAAAGAATTCGACCTTCACAAGATCAATTATGAGGAAGAAGAAAATACCATAAGTTTTCTTCTTTTTCTTTGCTAGTTCACAGGAAATGAGATAGAAGCAATCGTTGCTTGCTTAGATTCCTTCATTTACATGTGGATACTATTGTAGGCTACCTATTTTGGTGGTTTTTGGTTTGCTACAACCATAAATGGCATAGAGGTCAAGAACGAAGGAGAACTGCATTGAAAAGTAAGAGTTACTATTCTTATGCCATATCTAATCTCTAACTAAGTTTTCTTGTATTTTGATGTAAAGATCCATTCTTGGATTGCTATTTTAAATAAAAATTTTAAATTTCTTCCGCTGCTTAATAACATAGCAAACCAACAGCTAGTACAGGGGTTTCACTATGATGACTTCTCTGCATTGATAGTTGAGGCATTGGTTTAGGAATGCACGATAGTAGAAGACAAGGAGTTGAGGGCAAGGCAGATCGGGAGATCGACATAGGGTGCTCATTCTGCTTCTGGTTCCCAGAAGAGAGGTAGATTTGGAGGGTCTTTCGTAACACGATCCTCTAATTTTAGACTAGTGGCACCTCATCTGCAGCAGAGGCCTACATTCTCTACTTACAGTGGTCCGGGAGTGAGACCACAGCAGCGTCAGCATTATGGATGGAATTATACAGGGGTGTGCAGAGGGAGGACTGTTACATGTTTCCAATGTGGAGGAGCAAGACACTATGCTCGAGATTATCCTAGCATCAGAATGACACCAATACATACTGCTGCAGAGGGTAGATCATATCAGCCACAACCTATGACTGGGTCATCTCCTAGAGTTTCCCATTTTGGTAGTCGAGGTTGAGGTAGGGGTAGAAATGGAAGTGGCAGGCATGGTAGTCAGAGTTTAGTAAATCAGCCGGGGAGAGCCCTAGCTCGGGTGTACAGTCTGAGACAGAGGGAAGAAGCACAGGCAGCAGATGTGGTACTCGGTAATTTTCTTATACTCGATCATGATGTGTTGGTGTTTTTTGATCCTGGATCGTCGCATTCCTACATCAATACATGTATTGCATGTTTATTGCATATCATGAGTGAGGGTTTGGGGTATGATGTTTTAGTGTCTAGTCCGTTAGGCAAGGCGGCTGTAGTTAACAGAGTATTCCTGCAGTGTCCCCTAGTGATGGAGAAACACCTCTTTTCATCGGACTTGATAGAGATGCCATTTGTAGAGTATGATATCATCTTAGGGATGGACTGGTTATCATAATATCAGGCAGTGATGGATTGCCAGAGGAAGAAGGTGACTTTTCAGCATCCGGCATATGCTTGTGTGTATTCAGGGAGTTAGGCAGTCAGTGCAGTACAGTCTAATATCTGCTATGATTGTATAGAGGTTGTTGGCAAAGGGGTGTGAAGCCATCTTAGCTCACGTTGTCGATACACGGAGTTAGGAGATATCTATAGAGGGGATACCTACCATTTGTGAGTTCCTGGATGTATTTCCAGACGAGCTACCAAGATTACCACCTAGCAGAGAGGTAGAGTTCGAGATTGAGGTGTTGCCAGGAACAGAACTAATTTTGATTACTCCATATCGAATGGCTCCTACAGAGTTAAAGGAACTGAAGCAACAGTTACAGGAGTTATTAGAGAAAGGGTTTATACGGCTGAGTGTCTCACGGTGGGCAGCACTAGTTCTGTTCGTCAAGAAGAAGGATGGGTCAATGAGACTTTGTATTGATTATCGCCAGCTGAACCGGGTGATAATTAAGAATCATTATCCACTTCCTCGGATAGATGATTTATTTGATCAGCTAAGAGGAGCAACAATGTTTTCCAAGATTGACCTCAGATCTGGGTATCATTAGTTGCGAGTTAAGGAAAATAGTGTTCCGAGAACTGCTTTTCATACAAGATATGGTCACTACGAGTTTCTGGTAATGTCGGTTGGGTTGACCAACGCGCTCGCAGATTTCATGGCTCTGATGAACACCATTTTCACTAAGTATCTATATCAGTTCATGGTAGTTTTTATTAATGATATTTTGATCTATTCTCATGATCGGGTTGAGCATGACCGGCATCTTTGGTTGGTATTATAGAGGCTGAGGGAGAGACAGTTGTATGGGAAGTTATCTAAATGTGCCTTTTGGTTGGATCAGGTCTGCTTTCTGGGTCATGTGATTTCGGCAGAGGGTATACATGTCGATCCCAGTAAAATTGAGGCAGTGATAAGTTGGCAGGCTCTGAGATCAGTGAGATAGATACGTAGTTTTTTGGGATTGGTTACGTATTACAGACCCTTTGTGAATGGCTTCTCTATGATAGCCATGCCTCTGACTACTATGTTGCTGAAGGATATGCCATTTGAGTGGACTAAAAAATGTCAGAGCAACTTTGACAGATTGAAAGCATGTCTGATACAGGCTCTAGTATTGATACTACCAACTCCGGGGATGGATTATACAGTCTACAATGATGCCTCGATTAATGGATTAGGTTGTGTTTTAATGCAGGATCAGAGGGTGATTACCTACGCCTCAAGACAGCTGAAGCCTCATGAGCGCAACTACCCGACCCACGACCTTGAATTAACAGCTATAGTGTTTGCGTTAAAAATTTGGCGGCACTATTTATGTGGCGAGAAATGCTATATCTTCACAGATCATAAAAGTTTGAAGTATCTGAGATCGCAACGGGAACTGAATTTGAGACAGCGGCATTGGCTAGAATTGATTAAAGATTATGACTGCCTAATCAATTATCATCTAGGGAAAGCTAATCTGGTAATCAATGCCCTAAGCAGAAAAGCCTTCACTCCATTACAGTAATCGCCATTGATTATGATACAGGAGGTTAGACAGTTAAATGCCCTAATAATAGTTCATTCTAATTATGTGTTAACCGAATTATAGTTACAAGTCAAGCCTATACTACTAGATCATGTGAGAGGGGTTATTCAGCAAGATGTGGAGTACCAGAAACAGTTAGAGAGGGTGCAGTCAGGTGTCCAATCGGTATTTACAGTTGATGCAGAAGGGTTATTGAGACATGGTAATAGATTGTATATTCCAGAGGATGAGCAATTAAGAAAGCAGATTTTGAAGGAGTCACATTGCTCTTTATATACTTACCATCTAGGAAGCACCAAAATGTACCGGGATTTGAGACAGTACTATTGGTGCCCGGGCATGAAAAAGGATATTGCAGAATTTGTCTCTCGATGTTTGGTTTGTCAGATGGTAAAGGCAGAGCATCAAGTTCTAGCGGGGCTGCTACAACCACTTTCGATTCCAGAATGGAAGTGGGACCGAATCATGATGGATTTCATTATCGGGCTTCCCAAAACATCGAGTAGACAGGATGCAGTATGGGTTGTAGTCGATAGATTGACTAAATTGGCTCACTTTGTGCCAGTTTGCATGGATTACAGCTTGGAGCAGTTGGTAGAGATTTATATTCAAGAGATTGTGAGACTGCATGGGATACCCTCTTCCATTGTTTTGGATAGCGATCCGCAATTTACCTCACGATTTTAGGGTAGTCTATAGCGAGCATTAGGGACGAGATTGCATTTTAGTACTACTTTCCATCCTCAGACAGATGGGCAATCTGAGCGGGTCGTACAGATCCTTGAGGATATGCTGAGAGCACTGGTATTAAAGTGGGAGAGGAGCTGGGACAGATATTTACCATTGATTGAGTTCATGTATAACAACAGCTTCCAGACCAGTTTACAGATGGCACCATATGAGGCTCTGTATGGCAGACGTTGTCGAACACTATTATTTTGGGATCAGGTTGGAGAATGAAAGTTACTCATACTTGAATAACTGTAGCAGGTAGAGGAACAAGTGCGATTGATTAAGGGTCGTCTGAAGGCAGCAACAGACAGACAGAAGTCTTATGTGGATTTAAAATGGAGGGACATAGAATTCAAAATCGGATAAAAGGTATTCTTAAAAGTATCCCCGTGGAAAAGGATTTTACGGTTCAGACAGAAAGGGAAATTGAACCTGAGATTTATTGGTCCATACAAGATTTTGGAGAGGATAGGGCCGCTTGCTTATCCGTTAGCTTTGCCACCTAATTTGGATCAGATTCACAACATATTCCATGTTTCGATGCTTTGGAGGTACCAATCTGACCCTTCCCGCATCATTCCCATCGAGTCTATTCAAATTCAGCCATATATGTCATATAGCGAGGAACCGATTAAAATTCTAGCTTGAGAAATGAAGCAGTTAAGGAACAAAAGGATTCCGTTGGTGAAAGTGCTTTGGAATCATCATACGGGTCAAGAAGCTACATGGGAGCGGGAATCGAATATTAAGCAGCAATATCCGCACTTATTTTTAGGTAACTAGTTTTTAAAATTTTAGGGTGAAATTTTAATTTAGGGGGAGAGAGTTGTCACGTCCCCACACACATAACTTAGGCATTTCAGATTGCATTTTAGGATCTTTGAATTATTTATGGATTGAGGTAGTTACTATTGATGATATTAAAATGCATCATTATATAAGTCGATAAACTTATAAGCTAAATGTGTGGTTGATGAATGTGGCATATTATTAAATTATAGGATCATTGCATTTAGTTTACCATGTTGATGTGTTGATTAATTGAAGGTATTATTGCTAACTTAATATTTATATGATGAATTTGGTATTTTATAATTAGTCAAGGTATTATGTTTAATTTATTAGGTAGGTGTGTTATTTATTTTAGAAGGTGATGCTATTATTTTTTTATTTTATTTTATTATTATTACTGGTATTAATTAATTAAGTCATATACATATTTAGAAGATTTTTTTTAGTTAAAGGAATTAAATAGATTATTTAATTATTTTAATTAAGTGAAAATAATATTAATTCTAACATTGGAATTATGAGAAGATTAATATTATTATATAATATCTTGCTAACTTAAGATAATTATAATTATATAAATATTTTTTTTATATAAATTATTATTATTATTTGTTAGTGGTTGTAGGGGTAATTGGCGTGTGTATTTAGGTTAGGATTTGGGTTATTATTAGTTAATTAAGGAATTGAGTGTTTTGGTTTATAGTTAATTAAGTTAAAATTTTGAGGGAATGAAGGGACATTTCTCATGCAACTGAAGGGGAGGGAGCTCTTATTACTTCGGTAGGCATTTGTTTTCTTAGGTGATTTTTCTTCTTGGTGCTTTGGTGCTTTGGTGCTTGGGTGGTTCCCCTTTCCTTCGGCCTCTGAGAGAAGAATTCTGCGGGTATCATTACTTGTGGTGATGCGATTTAGAGTATTAGTGGAGAGGAATCATCTGGCGACTTTGGAGAAAGTTGATTGTATGTAGGGAAGGGTTGTGTTTTAATGCACGAACTCTCCTTGGTCCATTACTTCTTGTTCTTCTTGTGAGCAGTAGCTGTTATCTTGAGTTTGTTGTTATTGCGCCAATTTTGTGGAGGGTCAAGATGCGGTTGGTCCATTCTGTTCACGTAAGGTAGGTTTATATGTTAAGTTGTTGTAAAACTGAAGTTGCGTATTAATTCTGGGTTCTTTTTCTTCTTCTTTTGTGTCTTGCATGTTCTTCATTTTAGGAATAGGGGTGGTTGTTGTGACAGGGTATTGCATGGAGATGTTTTTTATAGCAATAGTGGGAGTTGTTGCTGATGTCTTCGGGCATTACTTTGGTAGGGGTTCGGTTAGAGTAGAATCGAGATTTTGGAGAGAAGCGGAGGTTGTAAATGGTTAGTTTAGGAAAATTGTGTATAGGGGCGTGATTGGAGAAATTCTTTTTGATATGTTTTTCTTTAATCTTTATTGCTATTTCGTTCTTCCTTTTCTTGTCTTGATGAGCTATTAAGACTTGAATTGCTTGCCATCTTTATGTGTATTGTCTATAGAGAAAAGAAAGTTTGTTGCGAGATATGATGTTTGACGTAATTGTATTTGAATGGGTACAAAATGCTGCTGTGTTGGTTGATGCTTTCCTTGTTTTGGTATTGGTCTTGTGCGTTTGGAACAGGGATATTACCGTAGTGTGTAGATAGGTGTTAGTGTTATATATTGTGAAGAATGTAATTATATTGACTATGTTTTGAATGGGAAATGGTGGTTAATGCTTCGGACGAATGAGTATTTGGGGGCAGGAATTTTATGATCTTAATATTAAATATATTTATTATTCCTATTTTTTAAAAAATACAGCTAGGTTATTATGAGAAAAATAATATGGTTTTATATTTTTTTTATATTCATTAATTCCTTGTTATATCAAGTAATTTCTTACATGATTTATGTAGAAGCTTTTACTTAAAAGTTTTTTTTATGCACCTAATTTAATAACGTATAATATTAAATTAATTATATGTATAATGAGACATTACTATAGCTATTTAATTAATAAGTTAAGATTATTTATTACTACTCCTTTTAAAACTACAATCAATAAATGATTTATTGAACCGTGAAATTTTTAATTTATATAAATTTTGTAAATTACTTATTTTATGAAAATAATAGACTTATAATTTAATAATAGATAATTGTATATTAACATAAATTTTAATAAAAGATGTATTTTGGAAATAAATATTACATTTATTATTCTTAATTAATAAACAAAGTTATATTATCATAGATTATATTAGGAGACATATATTTCGGGAATAAATAGTACATAATTAATTTTCTCAATTAAATTCTTTATTGACAATAAATAATACCTTCTTGTTTATGTTGATTTTAATTAAGAATTTAGAGATATAATTGTTATGTTACGTATGCTATGATTGATTGGCATGATTTGTATGAATAGTAAATGATTGAACTTTTGAGAATATTACTAAGTATATATATATATATAATTACAGGGCCTACTGAGGAGCCTATTCACGTGTCCCCTAGACGCATAGATAAGGGGAAAGCCCCTGAAGGTTAGTGCTATCATACTCGACTTAAAATCAATAAGTCTGAGATAATATCACACACGCACTGCATGTTAATTATTAAATTGTATAATCTAAGAAACATTTTGATATTCACTTAAATGTTCCAATACACCATATCTTATAAATCATATTCATACTTAGATAAATCATTGGCATTTCATAACATCACTACATGGCGTCATAATGACGGAAAAGTGAGGCTATTTTTATAAGCTGAGATTAAGTCACGTATTGAGATAATTATAAGGAAGCTGAGTACAATCGCTTCCAATACGCTGAGTTCAGTCGTGTATGTTGATTATTATTACTGAATGCTAAGAATAGTCGCATTCCAAAAAACGTTATTACCAGAGATGGGATTGATGAAATTGAGATGCAACAGAGAAACAAATTGATTGAGGGAGAGTGCAAAACATCGCATTCTCATAAATTCATTCATTTTTGCATACATTCATTTTTAAACTGAAATGGGATATTGTGGTTATGAAAATATATGAATCATTTGTGATGCTATAAATGAAAAACAGAGGTGAATCGAGGCATTATGAAGTGACGAGTTGAGGATTCTGAATTTATATACGGGTGAATAAATTTTCATTGAGATGTAATTTGTATGATTTATTAAAATAAATATTATTGACATGTGATTTTGCGCTTCCATTGCAGTAATGGTTTTTATATTATTACTTTGAAATTCTCTATACTTCAAGATTATTAATTGTTGCATTCATTTTATTAGCGCTACTCAGTTTTACTCAGCATTTGTCATTTGATGAATGCAGGTCCGAGCACATCTGAGGTTAGACGGGGATAACGGTTTTATTGGCAGTGTGGTGCACATCTTCTGCGGATCTTGTGAGTATGGTCTGAGACTTATTAGACAGACTCCTACGGGCATTATGTATGCAGTCTATGCTCTTCTCATTTTTGGCAATAATTCTAGTTGTATTGTTCTAACTACTACTTGTTGATGCCACTGGGATATCTGTAGTCATGTGTATATATGTATATGTTCTCACCATGTGTTATAATTATCTCAGTATTGTTTCTTATCTTTTTGGTAAGTACTTGAGAATTATGATTTGAAAAAAAAAATTTATTGGCATGCTTGGTATATTTTGGAATTATATGGTGGTCTACAATCTTTTTCCCTTGTGATGAAATTCTGGAGCTTGAAGGAGGAGTTTCAGGGTTTCATTACGGGATATGTCTTGGCCGAGAGGCATGACAGTAAAGAAGAAAAATATATCGAAAAGATAGCGGTATAAGGCCAGTACAATGTGCATATAAATGAGAATGCTTGGCATTCATGATAATGATGATGATACTGAAAAAACATAGGGGAATGCACATCATATTGCATTCTTAAAGAAAAAGGTATATTTCATCACATTCATATATATGTACATTAATGGAATGATTTTGCAAGAAATAGCAATTGAATGCTGAAAGATGCTATGTGAATGAATGGGAATAAATGTTGAGAATATAAAGTGAATATCATGTGAATTGCTTTACATTTGATGTTGTGATTGAGTTATATTTATAATGGTATCTGAATGAGTTTTACTTTACAGAGAAGATGTTATATGGAAATTAATCTGAATGTGTTTTATATCCCACTGAAAAGTTATATGGAATTAAATACTATATCCTGTAATATGAATATTACATGTTAATTGTTCTACTAGCACCACTGACTTTTATACTTAGCATTTGTTAATTGATGAACGTAGGTAATAGCGGCACAAGAGATCATAGGAATTTAAGGCAGCAACAAGAGACCTGAGTTAGTTCATTAATAGAGGTCTTAGACTACCAGACAGGCTCTTATTCCGTAGCTCATGCAACTTACAACTTTGATTTGTACTATAGCAGTAAATATATTAGTGACATTATACCTATACTCTGATTACATGTTTCTGCTATATATATGACATGTTTTAGTTGGAATCAATATTAATAATGTTTTATTGGTATCATAACAGTAAAATTGAGATATTGCATTCTTGAATAAATTATGATGATAAGTTGAAGTTTAATTCATTGTGTATGATATGCATGCATGATATAGTTGCTATGAATTGGTTAAGAAATTAATGATAAGCATCCCTTATGGGGTAATTATTGATTTTCTATTAATGGAATTTGTAATTACACTACGAGAGACATGTCATACTGGGTCACGAATGTGATAGATATATTCTCTGATGTAGGCTAAAACAATATCATCATCAATAATAATGGTAACCATACTCTCCTCATGTGGAAACTTAATCATCTGGTGTAAGGTGGATGGCATAAATCCTAACAGATGGAACCATGATTGACCTAAAAGTAAAGCAAAGAAAACTGGGATGTCTCCACCATTGACTCAATCAACCCAATTGTAATTATGGCAGTGAAGTGTAAGTAACCTCTTGTTTAAACTAATTATATATTTAAATGATAGTCTTAGATGACTTTAAGTCTACAGGTTGAATCCTAAGATTGGGTAATACTTTGAGAGGATAAACATTAATGCCAAAACCATAATCCACTATAATATAGGGAGTGGAGAAGTTCATAATATGCACCCTAATGAAGAACATCTTGTTATGATGGATACCCTCGGTTGATAGATCTACATCAGAGAAAGTGATCATGTTGGACTTCAACTCTCAATTCATCAATTGACTCTTCATGTTAAAGATAAAGGTAGATGGATAAATCCTCATGTTAGAGAGTGATTTGATGATAGCCCATCGATTCTGCTGGGAAGATAGTACCAAGTTCTAAATGCTGATGTTAGCTTGAGTTTTCTTCAATTATTTAATTACCATATTTTCTAGCTGAGCAACCTCTTTACCCTTATTACTAGGTTATGGAGCTGGAGCACTACTTTGACCTGCCTTATCTACAATGGGTCTAGCCTCAGTTGACTACTTTAGAGCATCTAGCTTCTTCCCGAGGTTAGGAGGAGTAAACACCTTACCACTTCAAGTCATGTTGCAAACCTGAGAAGACATTTTATTGGTACCCAATCCCTCCTATTGCTTGGGAGCCTTAAGTGCTAGCTTAGCTGTCTTAGGAGTCTCGGGTGACTTACACTTCTTTAACTTTTGAACCTCTGTTAATTTAGACTTAGAGGCATCTTAAGTGATTGCAAACTCATCCTTTAAATTGTTATACCATATATCAATGGCATTGATATTGAACCCACCAGCAAGCTAAAAGTTAATAATAGGAAGCTAAGCAATCTCCTTACTGCCAAAAGGAGAGAAAGAACTAAGAATCAAGGATGGGAACACTTATTAGATCATGTAGGTGAAATTAACTTTATGGTAATTGGGTAATAGGTTTGTTTTAGTAGAGGGTTTGGATTTCTTAGATCTTTGAGCTTACTCAAGTCTATAAGGTCCTAAATAACCTATTTGAGAGAGCGACAATCATTAATATTATAGCCATGATGTTAGTGGTAGTGACAATAAGTTTTAGTGTCTATTAAGATTAAGGATGATGTGTGAAAATTGGTCTTAAATGGCTTGATGAGTTTATCTTTGAGGAAACACCCGAAAACCTTGGAAAGTAGCATCCCAAGATTCAAGTACCTTTGGGACTAGCTAGTGTTTTAGAGTATGGGGTTTAGTATTTATAGGTCATTTATGTGGTAAGATTTATATAGTGTCTAGGTGTATGTAGCAGCTTTGGGTTTAATGAAGGAAAGCTCCCTCTTCTTTAGCCTCTCTATCTGCTCAATCCTCTAGCTAATCAAATAAATGCCCTCAAATATCTAAACATCTAATACTTCAGCTTATCTTAATACAGTGGCAGTGACCCCATGATAAGTTTGTTGATTATGTCTAACTCAAATGGCTTCCTTCTGACTAGTGCAACTTTATCCATCCACTAGCTAAAGTATATTATGAAAGACTCATTAACTTTCTACTTCACCATCTCTAGGTCTAGTAGAGTCATATAAAAATGGGATTTGAACTCATACAAATTACAAAAGGTAGTGTAAAGAGGCTTTCACTTAGTCGTTGTTGCCTTGTTCATAATGTGATACCAAGCCAGCGTTGGTCCCTCTAATAAGATGAAGAATAGTTAGATTATTTGCTCATATGATAAATCAGTGGTGCTCATCATTATAGTATAGGTCTTTATATGGTTCTTTAGATCTCTAACCCCATTGTACTAAGGAGCATCTAAAAGCTTGAACTTGGCAGATGACCCCTTGATAGCCCAGATGGAGAACTCATCAAAGTCAAGATTTGAACCCCTTGGTCTTCATGATAGACTGTAGTTATTTTATCTTTTGTTCTAGTGCAGAAGTCTCAGACTTGCAAGCATTATACATATATAATGAGATATAATCATTCATTTCAAGATCATACAAGTTGACTACCTTCCCTTTATCCGTCTTGGAAGTTGGAGGGGTGATGAAATCTCCCAGGCTAAGTGCTTCCATGATCTATTATTGTAAGAGAGTATTGAAGTCGTTGGACAAGAGCTTGGCCATGGAATGATCAATTAGATACTGGATAACGGTGAGTGCAGCATCATCAAGTACAGAGTAAGTAGACTCAGATGAAAATGTAAAATTCTTAAGAGCTTGAAGATCTAACATATTTCTACACATGACAGAGTAAGTTAGCATGGATGCATATGTATGCATATATGATTACATATGTTACAACATGTAGGATGTATGCATGACCTATACTAGGAAACATCTGATGTTAAGGTTGTAAAAGAAACTGGTTAGAGAAAATTATAATGTTTTGATAGAAAACACAAAAAGGTTAGTGAACACATAGCATACAATAGCACTCCTTGCCACCCTTATACCTCTATAAAGACTAGTCAGTCCAAAATCTCCTAAGTAGGATACTAGCTCAGAGTTACACTGGAAACTCGAAGCACAATACTCTTAGCATACAAAGCAAACAAAGATTGATTATTGCTAAATCATATGAGGGATTACAATGAAACTTCGATAGCATCTTGGCATAATCATATTGCTATGATAAGAGAAAGCCATTCAAATAAGCATGAGGTTATGCAACCATCACAGAGTCATGATAGGATTTTGACTCTTAAGAAAGCAATATGAGATGGAAAAATAGGCTGGATTTAGGCAAATCCACTGATGTGATAAGACATAGATCCACATAGCATGCAAATAAGGGATCCTAGTTTTGGAATGTTGTTATGGTTAGCTATATGGGCTTTAATCTTATTAAAATAGGTTCAGGTCTCCTGCCACATTGTCCACAACTTGTCCAACTTAATGGAATCATTAATATAAGACTATACCTAGCATCTATCCATTCTAGGAATCATTGATGGTCCTCAATAAAAGGTAGTGAGTAGTGAAGGCAGACTTGCTTTAATAAGGAGTCTAATAGAGTCCAAGGTACCCACTCTCCCATAATCACCAGTTAATTTAAGGATAAAAAGTGATGTACAAATGTAAACTGTGTATATGATATGCAATACAACTAACCTAACAAGAATGGGAAAATTGATATCAAACTCTAAGATTTCAATGCCATAAATCTTTCACCATAGATCCCCAGTAGAGTTACCAGTATGGACAAGGCTTTTGCCATGACCTAAAGTAAGGTTGTGATAGATGATATCGAAGGCCCACTTAGAGCAAAAATATGGTCTTGTCAAGGGGCTACCTTGAGAAATGAAATAGACCAAATGAAGGTTGTAAGATAGAGTCACCACTAGATGATTCTAGATTTGGTTTAACTGACCGATAGCAAGAGTGCTAAGTCAAACCCTTTAAAGATGGGTTTGGGTAGTGAAGTTCTATTTTCTTAGAGTTTCAAGTTTGATTTCACCATTTTAGTTAGATTAATTAACCTAGGAAAGCAAGCATGAAATAAAGGACACACATGATGTAGTACACATACATGTAAAATAAAGGGATACACAATAAAATAAGGCTAATCATACATGTAAAAAGGGAAATCTAATAGAGGGTTATTTTATTACAAAGGATCTTTGATGATACAAAAAATGCAAGATGTTTAACCAAATATCTCCTCCACTCAAGAAAACAACGTCGAGAAATAAGAGCTAAAATGCATGAGTGAAAAATGTAAAAAGCAAATAATGTTAAGCAATAAAATGAGTACATGATTGACCAATCCAATGCCATACAAAAGCATTAATCAAGGGTCAATCTCCAATGAATATGATAGCTGCATACATAAAAATGCAATAATAAACATGAGTTGGATTATGAAAATCATCAAAATAATCAATTTTTGATAAAATCAATTAAGAACATAATTAAAAGATTCTAAGATCACATGTGACATCACTTAGAAATAAATCAACATCCAATTAAGCTTAATCATGTTAAATGATAAATGAAACATAATTAAATAACATTTAATTAAATAATTAAGCAAATTAATTGATTTAATGGTAAAATCAATGAAACTTAACCATGAAAAATGAAATTAGAGGATTTTAATATTATCTAAACATCAATTAAAGATGATTCACATATATAATTTAATCCCAATAACATCAATTGTAACAAACATCAAACTAAAAGTGCTTTTAACTTGAAAATTAATTTTGAAGCCAAATTTAATCAAATTAAAGCAATATTTGACGAATTCAGATCATTAGAGTTACTATGAAACCTTAAATCCTATTGAAAACTTTGATTATCATAAAAAAATCAAGTGAAAACAAGTGAAAAATCATGAAATAATGAAAATCTGGCAACTATAGCGTAACATATAGCATGACATGCATAATATGTACAAATAATTAGGGCTACATGCATAACATATAAGGTGATGTGTGCCATATATGGTTGAATGTGTGCTATACATGACGAGTAGAATAAAGGCAAAATGAGTTTTTAAGTAAAAACATGAAAGAAATAATAAATCCAAGTAAATGTTTAACTGTTACAGATCATTCTAATTATGGGAAAGCTATGAATGCTACTGTTACATTCATGATTGAAGCTAATCAATGAAAAATCAAATAAAAATCATAAAAAAAATTAAGAAAATCAAGAGAAAAGAGAGAGGAAGAGACATACCAACATTCACCAAAGTGATTAAGCTCTAATCTTGATTCCAAAACGTGTTTAGGGAATATAAGGGGGATTAATTTATGAGCTACATTTATAGGCGTGGGTTGAGTATTACCAAAAATGAGCTAGCATTATAGGATTCTATCAATTATAAAAGTGATATGTGCAAAATATAGTATTATATGTGCAACATATATTGTAGAAAAGTGCTATATGTGCAACATATAACAGTATATATGCAACATATCAAGGAAAACATCCTCTGTGCACCTCACAATGTAAGCATCTAAGGATGTGTGCCCTGTGCCTAATTATCCTCATTTATGCCAAAAAAGCATGGTGACATATGGAGCATGTTAGATTTGCATAGGAAAAGGCCATGCACCATGTGCATCCTAAGCACATATGCACAATATATGGCATTATATGCTTTGCACATTAGGAAATACATGTTATATGCTCGACCTTCCACAAGCAAAATATAACATGCTTCAAATCAAAGAAAACTCAAAGTTACAATATGTGGGTGTGAGCGCCAGTTTCTGCCGGGCCCAGAGCGAGGCTTATGAAAGTCACGGACCGGGGACCGCACTTAGAGCGAAAGTGAAGTCTTCCTAAGGGGTTCCCTTAGGGAATGATACGGACTCAAAAGAGTCGCAAGGAGTCACCACCGGATGGTTCCGGATTGGTCCAACCGACCCATAGCATGAGCGCTAGCTAAACCCTTCAGAGATTGGGTTCGGGTGGTGGAGATCTATTCTATGAGTTTCCAAAATTGATTTTACCATTTTAGTTGGAATTAATTATCCTAAGCAAGCAAGCATGCAAGCATAATTGTAAGCACACAGCGTGTCATGTGAATTGGCGTTGCAAGGTTGCACGTAAAATGACATATAAAGCTATATGACATTTAGATGGCATGGCATATGCATGTTATGTGATATAACGATAAAAGTAACATGGCATATGCATGACATGTAAGCGTGTATGACATATCATATGCATGATATGGCAATCCTAATATGTAAGCACATATTATGGCAAATAGTGTATTACGTTATGCGTTAATCGTGTTTGATTTTGTTTTAGCGTTAAGCGTATTGCATGATGTATGCATAGCGCATGCATAGTACATGGGGTGAATGGCATATCGTATGCATGATATGTGAAATGATGGATGTCATGGCATATGCATGTCATGGTATAGTAAATGACATACCTTATGCATGACATGTGAATGGCATATCATATGCATGATATGTG
>CANYBF010383192.1:0-54610 GCA_948192965.1 Dalechampia spathulata
AGCTCATATTTATGATATCACAGTGATGATATAAGCCCAGAGAATGCGCATATGAATAACGTGATTCAAAGAAAAAGAGGGAGAATGCATAGCATGAATGCATTCTCAGTTATATGCATGATTCATGAAGTTTGATATTGACATATCGTATAATCCATGATTTAAAGGATCGAGGTATGTGCATATAAATTTTCTGTTAATTAAATTAAAGACAGTCTTAATTTATGATTCATGCTTAGATGATATAATTAATTTGCTTGAACCACATATGTTGATGAATTGTATTAAATGTTATAACTAGCACCACTGAGTTTTATACTCAGCGTTTGTCCCTTGATAAATGCAGGAACTAGCAAAACCGCGGAAGAGAAACTTTAGTGGCAGCAGCAGGACCATCTACTTCCGTGTGGTAATTTATCTTATGGACTTCTTAAAGATTATAATCGTGCAAGATTTTTAGTAAGTACTTTGGCAGTACATCAAACTTGGATATTCTATAAACTTGTAATAATGTGTGTATAAATATGACGCTAAATATGATTTATATGAAATAAGGAATGTTTATAGAACTAGGGAGCTAAATGATATATATATGTTATCTGTTTTAAAATAAAAATAAAAAAATAAAAAAATTTTCCGCACTAATTAAGAATGTATGGAATCCCTTGTTGGATGATTATCAATTTTCTTGTTAGGAAATTTGTTATCATTCAACGGGAGCATGTTACGCAGCCAGAAGACGTGACAAGATCTAATTTAATTCAAATAAAAAACCAATTTTATTATTCTAGATTCATGTTAACACATTAAAAATATGATCCATGTGATGTTTAACAATGAAACATTTAAAAAATACATAGATATAGCAAGAACAATGCATATGAACAATTTTGCACTTAAACAGTGACATAAGAGTGAAATAGTAATTTTTTCTCAAACATTTTCCATATAACCATATAATAGTTTTTAATAGAAATCAAGATAAGATACTTAGGAATAAGTTTTTAAAATTTCATGCAACAAATCACACAATAAGGCCTCCAAAACATAAAAACAATGAAAGCCCCACATATGCAGAAAATTAGCATTCTCAAACATTTTTTATGAATGATTGCATAACAACTCTTGCTCTGATACCATGTTAGATTTAATAGAGTGATATGGTAGTAGAATAAAAAACAAAATTGGTGTAAAACATATGGAAATTATATCTACACAATCATTCAAACATAATTCCAATCAAAAAAATCATGGCATAAAGAATAGAGTAACACTTACTTTAATGTTGTTCTACTTCTATCTTGATTTGAAAAAGAGTTACAGCAAACTCTTTTCAATCCTCAAACTAGGAGATCTCCAAAATACACATACCAAGATCAAGATTTGGATTAGTAAACTCTTTTACTATAAAACTCTAATCAATAGACTAGTATATGAGAGAAAGATAGAAGATGAATATGTTGTTTTTCTCTTCTCAAATGAATAGCTGAATATGATTTCTTCTTTGGATGGTGTATGTCACATTTTACTTTAGTGAAATGACATAAGATGACTTATATTAATCCTAATCTCATAGTAGTACAAATATATATGGGCACAATAGGGTTAGAGAGGTGTAGGATAACTTAAGTTATGCATATGCATAACATATACCTACTTAAGTCAATAGGTCTAACCCATGGATCTTACAAGCCCATGTTTTAATCCACTTTAGAAACAAATTCAACCCAAAACATATTTTTATTTATGGTATATGAAATAACCAAAAATAAAATTTAATATTATAAATAATATCAAATATTATGTAATAATATTTCATAACATTATCTTTTAGTTTTCAATCTAAATCTTTCCTTGTTTGTGTATGGCCTCTTGGTCTTTTAACAAATTGGTAACATACCATAAATATCATTAAATCTAATCAAATGATATTATTGTATGTAAGTTAAGAGTGGTGTCTAGTCATGCATTATAACTACCCAAATGTTAAGAAGTCAGTAGTTTGACTACAACCCTTCCATATCAGATACCATTGCAATAAACTCCTTTCACCTTTCACTATCTTATTTAGGTTTAAGTATGGATTAAAGTCAACTCAATACATGATCAAGTAATATTAGATCATGCCCTAAACTTCAATCTCCATGCACCATAATCTTTATTCCTGACATGCCCCTTATGAATCTTATTCATAAATTGAAATTTTTACTCCAACTAGAGATTATTGAATCTAAGATTATTACATGGACAGTGAGATATAACCCTTATTTGAAATCTAGGTAGTGAATCCTCTATCAATATGCAACTATCTTTAACTACTTCATACTATACCCAACCTCCAGGTAATAAACACCCCCTAAAAGAGGTATTATGACAAGGAGCCAAAATATAATATTCTGTAGCTAAGATAACTTTGATATTTCAAGTCCAAGGATACTTGCATTATTGATATGAGTGAGATATATCTTCATTGATATAAATTATTATCCATATGAAATCTCACTAGTAAGATCATATCCAATGAATTAGTACTATATAATTCATCCATATGTTAACTTTAGACATCTTATATCATGGTGTATGAGAATGCACCCCTTAACATGTACTGATTTATCCACATTAATAATATCCATTCTTATCAATACTATGATCAAGGATGATTTAGCTATTGAACATTTGTATATAAAATGAATCTTATTTCATAAACATACTTTATGAATTCCTTTTACACTGTTTGAATATCATGAAATTCATTATTTAGTTTAATACTCTAAGCAATATACATATAATGAAATATAATACTAAATAATGAATAATGCATTTTATTAAAATAAATAAACATTACATAATTTACATGATGCTCTAGAGCATATACTAACAAATGTAACAGAAGACGGTCGACATTACTCTTGTGGTTGAGCGATTGGTGCACTACAACATTACTGTGGAGTCTCCTAATCCCAGCTTGGAGGAGGGTCAGACTGGTGATGATGATGATTAGTGATATGATTGTATAGCCTTGCATGGCTTCTACTTAGTACACTCGGGCTGTGGTGTATAAGGGTTGAATATTGTCAGACTTTGAGACTGCTGTATCTTTGTAGATTTTGATAGTGAAGCCTTGATTACTTGTTGCCTTTATTCTTTTGTCATAATATTATGCATTATATTTTACTACTAAAACATAACCATTATACTCTTTTCGTGTAAGTGTAGGTGGATGATGACTCAACAATCTATTACTACTTTCCGTACTCTTTCCTGCCAGTGGGGTGATATTGAGTAGAGCCGATTAGATGATTTTGGACTTTAACATTTGAAGACATTCTAGCAAGTCTCCATTAATACTACTTTTCTGTATAATGTCATGTAGTTCTGGGATCTGGTAGCCTATGTCTTCTGTTTTGGACATATTAAGCTATGTGCAATGTATAAGGAGTTTATTGCTATCCTCAGAGTCTTGTACAATATGACAATGATGTTCACGATGCCCATGCCTACTAGTGAGGGTACTGCTAACTACAGAGGGTTCTATAGATCTTTCTACCATCTTCCAATTGTATGGCCATAAGGCAATGACCATTCCTTCTTGGTTAAGGGTGGCCGGGTTTGAACTGCTGGCGCATTTTCTCTTTGTTGATCCATCCAGACATAGGGATTTGATGATTGGTCTAGTGATGGACCAGATAAAGCAGGGTCAGATCCCATTTTCTATGATTGTGGTAGAGATGATTCTCAAACTGGACAGAGTGAGACAGGGTCAGTGCAGACATCTCAACGGCAGTCTATTTTTGTTACAAGTATGGATTCTAAGCTACCTTTATGGGTTTTCAACTTAGAAAAGCTGTATTTTGCCCTAACTTTTGCATGAGTTACCTCTTATGAGGTTTTTAGCTCATTGGACTATTTAGTTTTGCTTTAAACCCTAACTTTTGCCTGAACTGGCTCCTTGGGTTTTCAATTTAACGGGTCATTCTAACTTTTGCTTAAGTAGCCTTTTGTAAGGTTTCTAATTCAATGAGCTTTTGTTTTTATTTTTGTATTTTTCTCTTTTTTTTTTAATCTTTTACAAGTTTGGCTTCAAGAGAAGTTGGGGATCTTAGCACCACTAGTGGGTGGTTCATAGAGATATGTACCTCACAGCCACATAAGGAGAGGCTACACTTTCAACGTGGGTCAGGTTTCTAAAGCATATGGAAAGGACCTAGCCTCACCGTAAGATTGTGTTGGTAAAGACCCTTGGAGCTAGATCTGCTATAGATAATAAGTAAAAACTATGAGTGTTGTACCATACTTAGATTTATATAGTACATGAGATGTTAAATGATAGAACAGTGCTTTATGTTTGCAACTTGTATTACTTATGGCTAAGTTTATGAACATGCATTCCATTTTGCATTTATAAGATTGAAATATTTGCATGAACCGCCTATGTAGGTTTTTAGCTCACCAGACTTTTACTTTTTCTCTTTTTACCCTTTTGCTCTAGATGAAGTATTTCTTCAACCAGTAAAGGTTGACAAGTTTAGAAAAATCATTACCCTTCAAGTTTGAAATGCGGATGGTGCCTTTAGAAAGGATTTTCTTAACCAAGAATGGGCCTTCCCAAGTAGATCTAAATTTCCCGTATAGGTAACGAATGGATAGTCTGGCTTGCTTCAGAACTAGATCACCTTCCTATATAGCAACATGTTTGACTTTCTTATTGAACACACTAGCCATCCATTTTTTGTACAACTGTAGATGATAGAGAGCCTTCAGCCACTTCTCATCAATGGCAGTTAGTTGTTTGTATCTAGCTTTCTTCCACTTAGTTTCTAGCAATTGAGCTTCCAAGATAACCCGAAGTGACTTCAACTCCACTTCAATTGGTAATACAGCCTTTGCCCTATAAACTAAAGAGTAGTGGGGTAGCACCTATAGGACTCCTTGTAGTGGTTCTATAACCCCACAAAGTAAATAGCAACTGCTCATGTCAATCCCTATAAGTTTACATTGCCTTGACGTAGGATTTTTTGTAGAGGGTGAATCCATTCATGTGGGACCTGTAAACACTAGCATGTACTATCTGCATAACTGTCTCAATCTCCTTCCCTGATATGCACCAAAGTTATAAACCCTCAACTATTCTTTTATAAAGATCACCCTGATACCAAGTGAAGTTGGCTGCTAGCCTCTATAAAGCTAGCTTATAAGTCTTGTTAGCTTCCTCCAAATATGCATTGGTCCTTAGAAAGTTCATGATATCAACATACCATGGGTTTTTATCTTGCTGGTCTAGCATCATAACCCATCCTCCCTCATAGCAAGGAATCTTTGACTGCTTGATGAACACAGGTTAAACTTAACACTACTATTGATTGCATATTGAAGCTAATGTGGCCAAGGCATCAGCCATCTGATTCTCATCACACAGGGTGTGGATGAATTTTCATGAGTTAAAGTTACAAATCATAAACTTCATGTATTCAGCATAAGGCTTGAGCACTCTTCTTTGATATCCCACTTGGCCGTTGACTGGTGAATGATGAGCATTGAATCCTCAAATAGTTCTACTTCCTAGGCCTCAATCATTAGCAATACTTCAAGCTTGAATAAACATGCCTCATACTCAGCTATGTTGTTGGTAACAGGGAAGCTTAGCCATTTTGAGAGCATGATTAATTTACCTTTAGGAATGATTAGCACAACCCCTATGTATGCATCTCATTTATTAATAGTGTTATCAAAGTGCAACTGTCATTTTTGGGTATCAATTGCCCTCAAGTGTTTATCTAAAAAGTTTAGTTTAAATGTTACAGAATCATCCACCAGCTTAGATGCTAAGAATTTGGCAGTCGCTCTACCTTTGATCACCTTCTTAGTGGTGTGCTTCACATCAAACTTTGACAATAGGATCAACCACCTGGAAAGCTTACCTACTAGTGAAGGGGCTTCATACAAGTACTTCATGGGATCGATCTTAAAAATTACCAGAACATAGTATGATTAGAAGTAATGTCTAAGATTTTTAGTGACCCAGACCATAGCTATTCATAGCTTCTCAATGGCATTGTACTTGCACTCTGTTGGCAACAACTTCTTACTAAAGTAGTAGACAATATGCTCAATTTTAGTTTCATTCTCTTGAGCAATCATAACACCCACTGACTCCTCCTCTAAGGCTAGATAGAGTAGCAATGGCTTTTCTGACTAAGGTGGCCGCATGATTGGTAGGTTAAAGAGGTAATGCTTCACCCTCTTAAATGTGAACTGGCAGTACTCATCCCAAACCAAAGGTTGATTCTTCCTCAAAAGCTTGAAAATTGACTTACATACGATGGTGAGCTTAGTAATGAACCTACTGATTTACTAGAGCTATACCAGAAATCCTTTGACTTTGGTCTTTGTTCTAGGTATAAGCATCTCATAGATTGATTTTGCCTTATCGAGAGCCACCTCAATGCCCATCTAACTGATCATATAACCCAGTAACTTGCCAGATGTCATCCCAAATGTGCACTTCTTTGGATGTAGTTTGAGCCCATACTTCTTAACCCGTGTGAGAAACCTATCAAGAGCAGTCAGATGCTCTTCTTTAGTAAGAGACTTCACCATCATATCATCTACATAGACCTTGATCTCTTTATAGATTAGATCATGCAACAAGGTTATTACAGCTCTCTGGTAAGTAGCACCCACATTCTTCAAACCAAAGGGCATGACCTTATGGCAATAGGTCCCTTATTCTATAATGAAAGCTATCTTCACCTTATCAATAATAACCATTAAGATTTGGTTGTACCCAGAGAATCCATTGATGAATGAATACATAGCACTAGCAGCTGCACTATCGACCAGCACGTCGATGTGGGGTAAAGAAAAGTCATCTTGTAAGCATGCCTTGTTCAAGTCCCTATAATCTATGCACCCCTTGACCAACCATTCAGGGTAGTTAACCACTTCAAGGAACTTGACATCTAATTGCTTTACTTTTATCCAGGTTTATGCTTAACATTTATCAACTTTAGCATAAAATTATCAGGTAAGTTAATTATTCATTATAAATAAATATTGAAGTATTCATTCACCATATATACATTATATATTCATGATTCAATGATGGTAAAAAATGATGTGTGCTTATTATTAATAAAAGTAAGGTCATACAAAAAAAAATATGCTCAGTAATCATTTCATCAATGTAATAAATATACAAATGTTATATGGTTGCTATCATACTTTTAATAGGCATGTTGGTTTGTTATACCTATAAGGGTGATGTTTTCTATTTGAATTGAGATTATAAAATTACATACACCAAGTTGATGATGGTTTATGAATATATATATATATATATATATATATATATATATATATATATTGTATATTGATTGATATAAAGTTTGTTTGTGCTTATGAGTATCTTAATTGCCACAAGACATGATAATGGAGGTAAAATAAACCCAATAAAACTCACTTATGATGTTGTATTTAATTTTTATCATCAAACAAATGAATTGCATCATAATCATGCATTATATTGATATTATTGAATTACTCATGCATCCACTTGCATTACATTTATAAGAAGATGTAAGGGAAATAATGGATAATGGTTTAACGATGATGGAAATTTAAGGTAAGTTGAGTTATATCCCTTCTCAATGATAGGTTGAGTTATGGTCCTTACCTAACCTATGTATAATATTATATATATTTGATCTTGAGGTTGGTTGAGTTATATCCCTCCTTAGTGAGATTATATTTGATCATAAGGCTGGTTGATTTATATTCCTTCTCAATGATATTATATTTAATCCTAAGGTTGGTTGAGTTATGTCCCTCTTTAATGAGATTATATTAGACCTTAAGGCTAGTTGATTTATGTCCCTCTTTAATGAGATTATATTTGATCCTGAGGTTAGTTAAGTTGTGTCCCTTCTTAATGAGATTACGAGATACTATAATGGTATAGATGACACAGGTGACGAAGGAGAAATCATTGATATATCATTCATACTACATACATAAAATATTTATAGTTGAAAGAGAACATTGTATGACATTAATGATACAAACATTTATGGATATAATAATAAGCTTATGGATTATGGTGAATTTAAAAAAGAAAATGGTAGAGGGAAATATTGAATTGCACATGAATAGATGAAAATGGAATATTGGTGAGCAAGTGATAGCTTGTATAAACATTGTTGGTTGTGTTTAAAACTTACAAAAATATGTTTCTTGTGAAATATTGATTATGTTATAATTAAGTCATGATTTCTTTGATAGGAGGTGTGATTATGATATGATAAATGGTTTACAAAATTCCTATTATATAGATATAATGTTATAAACAAAGAATGATTTAAATGAAAGACATATCTTTTAAATGAATAATATAAGTGATAATAAATTCATTAGAATTGAGATGTTAATATGAAGTGATGAAGATGGTAACCTATTAAGAAGAAACACTGCTGTTGTGAATGCTTCAACCCATAAATAAAGAGGTACATGACTATGAAATAGCATCGTCATACCTAATTCTCGGATAATTCTATGCCTTCTTTCAACCATATCTGTTTGTTTCGGAGTATAGGGGCATGAAATTTGATGCATTATACCTGTTGTAAGAAAATGTGATGATAATCTAGAATTGACAAATTCTCCACCACCATCTGAATGAAATATCTTTATTTTTTTATTAAATTGTCTTAAGATGAATTGTTCAAAAGCTAAATAAGCTGTAAGAAAATCATATTTATGTTGCAAAGGAATGAGCCACATATACTTTGAGAAATCATCAACTAAACATGCATAAAACTTAAACTTTCCAATAGACAATACAGGAGCAGGCCCCCATAAGTCATAATGAATTTTTTCAAAAATACCAGTACTAGAATGTTTAGAATGAGAAAAAGGAAGTGTGCTAAGTTTGCCTAATTAACAACTATCACATAAATGTTCAGGTCGTGAGGGTCCGGTAACATCAATGAATTTTTTACTCTTCAATAATTGAACAGCTAAAGCTTGAGGATGTCCTAAACGTTGATGCCAAATATCTATAGTGCTAGAGGTGAACCGATGAGAGAAGTGTGCCTCTGGTGTATCTGATAAAACATACAGGTTATGCTTCCTTTTCCCTCTTATTAGGGGGTGTCCTGTTTTCCATTCCTTTACACAAAAATCATTATTAGAAAATTCACAGTTAACAGGAAATTGAGAAGTTAGTTGACTTATTGAAAGCAAATTTTTTTTCAAATTTAGAACTAAAAGCACATCTTGAAGAGGCAAAGTCTTCTTCTGTTTAACGTATAAATTACCAATACCTGTTATAGGTAGGGAAGAGCCATCTCCAATTAAGATAGAATCAGATCCAGAATATTTATGAACATTAGTCAATAGTTCGGGTTTACCTGTCATGTGGTTAGAAGCACCTGTATCAGCAGTCTATTCTATATCAACAACAGAGGTGTCTAAGGTGAGGGTAGCAAGAGCTTGTGGTATTGAATTAGGCTGATTCATCTGTTTTGGTATCCACCAGCAAATTTTGGCAATATGACCTGCTTTCCCATAATACTAACATGTTTCATTTCGGTAGAGATCCCGTTCTGTATTTATCATGCGTTGTTCACCTGGAGGTGGTGGTTGTCGTTGTGTAGCCGATGTTAAGTTATGTGGAGAGCTTTGACTTCGGTTTCGTGACTGTTGTGCCTGAAATCCACGACCTGATGAGGTGAAGGTAGTACTTTGAGGCTACTTTTGTTGCTGACCATAAAAGGCTAAGTGTGGGGTGTGTTAAGAAAAAGAAGTATCCATTTGATTTGAAAACCAATTACGACGCTGGTCAAAATTTTACAATTGGGAGATCAGCTCAGAATAGATTGATCTTGGAGGTTTTAGCATTGTTGTTGTAAAAGTTTCATATTGTGGTCCAAGACTCGTGAGTAGGTAGAAGACTTTCTCTTTGTCTGGTATTGGTTTCCCAATGGCAACAAGATTATCACACAGCCCCTTAAAGGTGCGTATGTGATCTCCTATGGTTTTGTGATCATCTTTGCGAAGGTAAGTCAATTATTGTCGCAGTGTAAATTCTCGTTCTTGAGAATCCTGAGCATAAGCATCTTTTAATGCTTCCCAGACTGCACATGTCGTATCTAAACTGATGACAAGTCTGAGTGTTTCTTCTGAGAGAGTGTCGATGATCCAACCTCGAAGAAGACGATCAGACTTTTGCCAAGCAATGAATTCGTTTGTTAATTGTGGTGTGGTATTTTCTGTTGTGTTAGGATCTGGTGTTGCGAATTTTGATGGAGCTGAGGTTTCATTGGTGAGATGACCAACTAAGTCTTGGCTTTCTGCTAATCCTAGGATTTGTTCTCTCCATAATGGATAGTTGGATTGGGTGAGCTTCAAGGTGACAAAGTTTCCAACATTTAAAGATAATGATGTCATGGTAAAAAGAAAAAGAAAGATTGGAACGTAACAGAGGCTCTGATACCAAGAAGAAAACAATGAAATAATAATGACTTTTCTTATTAAAAAAATTAAGAAATGCTCACTGTACAAATATATACTATTACATAAGATAAGAATAAATAAAGATCATAATCTCCTCTAATCCAGCAATACACAGTTGGCACAATTATCAGTTTTCTTTATCAATTGAACTACCAATTATGTAGGAATTTGTTACTATGTGAATGACTTTGTCACCAACCACAAATCCTTAGATATCTCTGTGAGTATAGTCATCCTTATCACTCCAAGATTCCTTATCACTCCAAGATTTGTGAGATTCCTTATTACTCCATAAACTCACAGATTGTTGAGTGTTAATAGTTCATAGAGGTTAAATGATATGAAAGCCCTTTATAATTAGGATTCCAAATCCACAAGGTATTATCAACTAAAGTATAGATAAAATCAAGGTGTTAATATGAATGTGAACTTTTATGGTTGAATATATATGTTATAATTCATTTAAAAAAATGATTTATACATTTTATAACTAAATAATATGCTTTATTATATAACATTATTTTATTTTCTAATGATGATGTTTCTATAAGCACCACATTGAGTTTTATTCAGTATTTATTATTTAATGAATGCAAGATAAGTAGACTGGTTTAAATCTAGTGATCTGTATCATAAGAAACACTCCTGAAGCTTTGGAAGCTTAGGTTTTGACTTACTATATGAGGTTTGTGTTTGAACTATCATGTTAAATTTATATTTTAGGCAGTAATGTAAATCAAATGAGTGTTGTATATAAACTTGGTTTTAAGCTGTGTTGGGTATAATAAAGGGCAATGTCTTGGATAAGTCTAGGGGAATGCATTTCATGTTTCCATTTGCATCATCATATTTGCATTTCTCATGTTCTTATTTTAATTACATTTTTAATCTCTATGCTTTTTAGTTATATGAATTTTGTTTTAATAATTGGGATTCAATCTTCACACTTACATTCCATGCATTCATTATATAAAGATTAAATCTCATATCCATGACATGTCCTAACTATTCAATTAGACTTATCTATCTCTTAATTAATTACTTTACCTTCTACACTTATACATATATAATATTTAACTTTATTACCATTTTCTTTTACCTTTTATTTTGATGCATTTTATTTTTCATTTAAGAAGTATTGTTAGGCTTTAATTGCTTTGATGTTAAATGTTTGCTACACTTATTGCATTCATTAAGTGAAGATTATTGAGTTAAGATAAATGAAAAGAAAAAAAAAAGAGAAAAAAATAAAAAAATAAAAAAGTGAAGAGATCAAAATAAATGGATTTTATAGGACCTTATTCTTATATTCTTGGCTAGTAAGTAGGGGTAAGCATGAACCCATGTTTATCCTTAAGTAGGATGATAAAATGAAGATAAATAGATGAGATGAGTTGGAATAAAAGAAATCAAAAGAAGAAGCTGAACATGTTAGAAAAAGAAGAAATTTACTAAAAGAGGAAAATGAATGAGTGCAACTACTTCAAATCATTCAAAGTAGATAATGTTATAATGGATTTGAGACTAGAAAAACATATAAAACTTAAAAGATTTCTCACTTATAGGTTTAATAACGCCTTCCAATCTTTAAAAAAGAAAAAAATTAGACATTTTTCTTCCATCATAATTGAGTTTTGAAAAAAAGTGTTTAAGGTTTGACCATCTTGATCTATCCATCTTCTTTTTATTAGGTACTATATGTATAGTAAGTATCATGATATTTATAACTTCAATTCTATTATATTTGAAAGTTATGTTTTAAAGTTTTAATTACATAAATCATACCAATATGTGACTTCTTTTTTATAAATTTAGCAATTATAATCAATATTATTAAAAAATCTTTTAATCTAAAACTTCAATTGTTAAATGAGGTTTAAGAATGATTTTATATATATATATATATATTTCTAACATATTTTCATAAGGCAAATATTCATTAAATTTAAAATGTGAACATGCATAAATTTATATCTATCCTATACAAAAATATTTTTATTTAATATTCACTAATTAAATTCTAGTTTTAATTATAAATATTCTAATATTATATCAAAGATTCAACCAGCCTAAAAATTAAAATTATTAAATAAAATCATAAATAATTTTATTTATTTTTAATAAACGCACAAAATAATATAAAATGTTAAGCTTTGTTCTATCATTTTTGTAACCAATTTACATAGTCAATTCACTATATAAATTATTGTCTAATTCAAACATAAAATAATTATTTCATTAATTAAATTAATAAAAGTATTGTACTTTGAATTTTAATAATAATACGTCCACATTAGTTTTTTTGTGATAATTAACAATTTTAAATTAAAATATTATATTATATTAGTTTGATTGTATTAATTGGGTACTGCCAAGTATTTCCCTTAACAAAAGGGATGTAAATAGAATAATTAATGTACTAACTTTAAGACTCAAACCATTATGAAGGTGGCCGGATACCTACCTAACATAAAAAACTATATTAGTTTATATAATTTAAAATAATATATTAATAATAATACTTTTTATTTATAATTATGTATAAATATTGTAAAATAAGTTTTTAATTATCATATATTACGTTGTAATACATCTCATTTATAACATCATATTCAACTTACAAAAGAATAACAAAAGAAAAATAAAAGTAAAAAATATTTTAAAAAATATCATATTTTGGTAAATTTACATAATAATGCTTTAAAAGCTTTATTGTAAGGTTTAAGAATAGTTAAAAAAAAAGGTCCAAAAAGGTTTAATAAAAATTTGAAGAGTTTAAAGTAACACGGAGTAGAGTTTGAACAAGCTCACAACTAATCTGAAAACATAAGAGATAAATACTTTCTTCAAACCCATTTTCAAATAAGTAGACTCTTTTTATTTGATGAAAAACCTCTTTCTAGCTAAGAAAAAGGCTTTTATGGGAGCTGCTTAATTATGATTGATAAAATACAACAACAGGAACCTAGCTGTGCTCATAAAGAAAGTAAAGCAAATAGGAAAGCATATCTATTTAGCCGTGAATACAGATGATAACTCATTCAATGATGAACCATATAATGCTACTGTTGGTTTGATCATGGATGTTTTCAGTCGGATGGTCATATTGTTTGAATTTTATATCACATTTTGTCTAAGCGATCCAAGCCAAATAATCTCTGAAATTCAAAATAAAAAAGTTTCATTGATTTAGTGCATGGCTATAATTCAGACGGCGTTGATATTACCGTCTAGCTAGAAGCAGGTTTATCACTTGCAAACCCACAAACAGTAGCTTAATATTTAATGGGTCCATAGCTTTATGCGCATGTGATGCCCTTAATTGGTGTGTGTTCCTTTAGCGGTGCGCTATTTAGTTCTTGACCTTTTCCCTTAACCCTCTTCTCATTATATAAGAACCCTTCACTCTTATCAACTCCATTCATCTGAGGTCTCAAGTTTAAAATTCTATCTATATGTGCAAGTTAAGTTTATAGGGGATTTAGAAGGCAAAGTTGGTTGCTATCACTGTTCCTTAATCCAAGGAACTTTCGGCCTGGTTCCCATGCGGATTCAGGCAGTTTTTCGAGGAGCATATCTATGCTTCTATTTGTCATTGTTGTTTTCTGCAACGCTCTGCTATGGTGAAGAGGAAAGTACAGTTGAGGTAGCTGGAATTGGAGAATGTGCAGATTGTGCAGAAAGCAACATTAAGACTAGCCAGGCACTTTCAGGTACTTCCATTTATTTATGGAAAATACTTGCGTTGAATCATCCTTTTCAAGTTACAATGTCACATAAAATGACGAGTCAAATTCATGTTTTTGGGTATTTGACAAAATAAGTTGTCAATTGAAAAATAAATTGTCAATTGAAAGATATTATATTATCTTTTCTGATCATTTTATCATCATATATTACATCAATGACTGTTATTGTATTTTAACTTTCAAATGGAATATTATCTTGCACTTTTCTAGGCAATTAATAAGTGAAATTTAAAATACAACCTTTTATTAGTTTGTATATTAGACCATATATCTAAACAAGAATTATTTTTATTATTTTTATTTTAGAAAGTGAATCATTTTACTTGACAGGAATTCACCTAACTGTTTTTCTTAACCAAAATGATTCAAATGATGCTTTTTGTTTATGAAATTTTTGCAATAATGCGTAGGGCTCGGCGTAACAATCGATTGCAAACCCGAAAATGGAAATGAATTGGTAACAAGAGGAGCAGGAGAGCTTGATGAAGAAGGCAAGTTTAAAGTGAATCTTCCAAGCCATTTGGTTGAAGATGGAAAGCTCAAAGAACAATGCTACGCTCAACTTCACAGTGCATCAGCTGCTCCATGCCCTACCCATTCTAGCCTGGAATCATCCAAGGTTGTATTCAACCACAAAACCAATGATAAGCACACTTTTGGGTTGGCTGGAAAATTGAAATTCTCGCCGGTAACTTGCACTTCAGCTTTCTTATGGCCTCATTTCAAGCATCCTCCGCTAGCCAAACTCCCACCATTGTCTAAATGGAAACTTCCTCCATTGAAAAGCTTTGGCCATCATCATCATCACCCATATTTATTCCCTCCTAAGGTCCTTCCTCCCAAAGTGCCAATCTACAAGCCACGGCTAAAGGAACTTCCCCCGCCGGTTCCCATCTACAAGCCACCGCCAAAGGAACTTCCTACACCGGTACCCATCTACAAGCCATCGCCAAAGGAGCTTCCCTCGCCGGTACCTATCTACAAGCCACCGCCAAAGAAACTTCCCCCACCGATACCCACCTACAAGTCACCCCCAAAGGTGTTTCCTCCACCAGTGCCAATCTACAAGCCACCACCAAAGGTGTTTCCTCCACCGGTGTCAATCTACAAGCCACCACCAAAAGTTTTTCCTCCACCAGTGCCGTTCTATAAGCCACCACCAGTACCTATATATAAGCCAAAGCCTAAACCTCCTGTTCCAATCTACAAGCCAAAACCAAAGCCACCAGTTCACAAACTATCACCCATTCCCATATACAAGCCAAAACCAAAACCACCAATTTATAAGTCACCTCTAGTTCCGATCTATAAACCAAAACCGCCAGTCATGTACAAACCTCTCCCTCCCATCCCAAAAATCCCACCATTTCACAAGAAACCATGCCCACCTCTTCCCAAGCTTCCTCCACACCCTAAAATTCCTCCAAAATATTTCCACCATCCTAAATTTGGAAAGAAATGGCCTCCAATCCCACCCTATTCCCCTATTCATTAGGGTTTTCATGCGTCACTAATATCTTTACGTGTAGTAAGACATGATATATATAAATTATGGGATGGTGAATGATATTTGCTATATATTTCTCTTTTGAGTCTTATATTAATGGGATAATAAAGCCTTGAAAAGGTATAATTTTGATGGAAAGTGCGGTTGAATCGAATGTATTTCTTGTCATTTGTAAATTTTACTTATTTGGCAATGTTTACTCTAATATTTCAGTAATTATCATTTTATCTTATTATTGTACATTTCTTATTGAATATGAGCTTCAGGAAGAGATTCCTAAGTACCTTTTGATATTTATTGCTTTGTAAATTTAGATTAATCATGAGAACTAGTTTATAAATATCATCTATTTATATGTTAATTTAAGATTATGTATCTGATTATTAATATGGGTATGAATAAATAAATTTAAAAAAATGACTTATAAATAAATTTACTATTGAAATGATTAATATGGGTATAAATTGACTTTTTAATGGAATTATATTAAAATTTATTTAAATTAAATTTTATAAATTATCATATTTAAATATATAAATAATTTATGTATTCTAGATTTTATTAAATTTATAATAAATAATACATCAAAGTCGTTTTGAAAGAAACTATAATATATAAAAAAAAAGTAATAACAATAATTCTAATAAGTCAACTAAAATTTATAATTTTATCTAGTTCCTAAAATATTTGAAAGAAAATAAAAAAACTTATAATGTTTTAATTTGAAAAAGAAGAATTAGTGAAAAAGCAAAGGTTATCACACATAAAAAAAAAGGAAAATTACAGAATGGTCAATTATGGTATTTTTTTTATAAATAAATAAACAAAAAAATTCTAATTTTATTAGAAAAATATCAATTTTACAATATTTTAAGAAAGTTATACATTCTTGTAAATAAATTTAAAAAATAATACATTCATGAAAATATGTATTTTTTTTTTATCTTACCACTCTTAGCCTTCTTCACTATGTTAGTGGAGTGATCCATGAGTTATCATTCCTAGAAGTTAGTTGATCAAGTAGTTGACCCACATGGGGTACCTTATTTAACATAAGGATTGTGTGGTGTGTCCAACATGAATTCTATGATTGACCTTTTGGACGAAACCTAATTCCTAAATGGAAAAATCTTCAAATTCCAATAAGATAATAATCATTTTAAGCATGGTTCTACATGTATCTTTCCAATTTTTAAAATAAATTTTAAATTGTAATCTGATTTTATTCGCTAGTCATTATTGAAGCTGTTCAAAATTGAATTTGTATCATAACAATTTTCAAACTTCACTGCCGGTCACTGTAGAAAAAAACAGGATAAGAAGAATTTGTGTGATAATTATTTTCTATATCTTTTCCCTTTTTGCGTTCATGTATATATAGAATCTAGCATAATAAAAAATAAACAAACTTTAATACGTGTCTAGTCCTCTAGAAGTTCTAGAATCATCTATCTAAATGACCACGTTTAGGTTTAAAGAAAACGTTGTTGTTTTAACATTCTAGGGAAAAACAATAGCAACCCTACAACCAAATCTTTACAGACTTTCTTTTATCTTCCCAAGGTCTCTGCCGTTTCAACTCAAACCACTTTTTCTCTTGTATCTTCTTCTATCTTCTTTCTATGAACTAAACACCCATTTTCAAATACCTCTTCCAATGACTTATTATCTTCATCATACCCCCCATAAGGTGAAATCAGGTGAGTGAATGCCAATTTCAACTTGAGCAGTAAATGATGAAACTGCTTGGCTCCCAATGACTTCGTGAACATGTTAGTAATCTGTGCAGTGGAACTTATGTGAACAGCTTGGATCAAACCATCATTAACACTATCATGAATGAAATGACAGTCAATTTCCACGTGTTTGGTGCATTCATGGAAGGTCGGGTTCTCAATGATGTGGATCACGGATTGGTTATCACAGTGGAGAGGAATAGGGAGACTTAAGGAGATCTGAAAATCTTTTAATAGATATGTAAGCCATTTTAGTTCGTAAACTATCTTGGCCATGCTGCAGTACTCTACTTTGGCTGATGATCGACTGAATGTGGTTTGCTTCTTGGTCTTCCAGGAGACAAGTGCTCCTCCGAGAAAAATACAATACCCGATTAATGATCGGCGGGTGATCTTACACGTGGCCCAGTCTGCATTGTAAAAAGCTATCAATTTTGTGGGATGTCTGGTGGGGAAAAACAAACCTCTATCAATTTCTCCTTTAAGATATCGAAGGACATGGAAAGCTACCGTGAGGTGTCCTCATCGTGAAGTCTACTTGTGTTGACTGAGCTATTGCGTAGCATCAGTAATATCAGGTTTGGTGAGTCTCAAGTACAATAACTTGCTGACTAAGATATCTGTGATTAAGATATCATCCATATAAACAATGAGGGATAAAAAAATTTTCTAACCAGCCTCTGGTGAATAGGCAAGCATCATTTTTTGATTGAACAAAACCGTAGCTCTTTAACTTTTCTGTCAACTCTTTGTTCCATATTCTGCCTGCTTGTTTTAAACCATATAAGATTTTGTGCAGCTTACATACTTGTCCTATTTTGGCTTGCAGGTAGCCCTTAGGTGGTAGCATGTATATCTCTTCGTCAATGTACTCATGTAGATAGGCATTATTGATGTCGAATTGGTGTATGTACCACTACTTAGAGACAACCAGCGCCAGGAAGACTCGTACTGTTATAAGTTTTGTAATAAGTGAGAACACGTCATGGTAATCCACACCAAGTATTTGCTTGAACCCTTTAGCAACTAGGCATGCTTTGTATCTTGACACTATGCCATCTTGATTAAATTTTATATGGTAGATCCATTTTGATTTGATGGGTATTTTTCTTGGTGGTAAGGTAACTAACTTCCATGTATTATTTGCTTCTAGAGCCTAAATTTTCTCCTGCATAGCTTACAACCACTTGTCATTTGTAATAGCATCTGCATAATCAACAGGTTCATGGATAAAATGTGCATGTGCAACAGATGTAAAGTAGGCAGAGTTGAATTCAGGAGCTGGTGTAAATGGTGAGGTCTTTGTGTTTGCAACAAAATCATTCAACCATGATGGTATATACCGTTCTCTTATACTTTTATGTAAGGATGATTGTGTGGGGTTATTACCAATTATGGTAGGTGTTGTCGTGACACATTCTTCTTGTGTTTGAGTGTCTAGTTCAATAGAGTTATCATGAATAGGCAATGGTATAAGTATATTTATGGTAATGGGTTGTGTGAAGGGGAAAATGTTTTCATGAAAGATGACATCCCTTGAGTTAATTATTTGCTGATCATCGAGAGAAAATAACTTGTATTCTTTATATCCATTTGCAAAACCTAAGAATATGCATTTTTGTGCTCAGGGGGAAAATTTAGTTTTGTGTGAATTTACTATACTAGAATAACACAGACAACCAAAAACTCTAAATCTGGCATAATCAGGTTTGATGTTATACAATCTTTGAAAGGGTGTGGACCAATCTAAAATGGCTGATGGTAAGACATTTATTATCTATGTTGCATACAATATTGACTCGCTCTAAAATTTTTTTGGTAACTTAGCTTGAAACATTAAGGTCTGGGCTGTTTCTAAGAGAAACCTATGTTTTCGTTCCACTATACCATTTTGTTGAGTGGTGTATATACAACTGTGCTGGTGTATGATCCCTTTAGATGTGAAGAACTGTTGACAGGCTTGGTTTTGAAACTCTGTACCATTGTCACTCCTTATTTTCTTAATTTTATTGGACAACTGATTATCTATCATGATTATATAGTCCTTTAAGATTTGACTGACTCAAAATTTTTCTCTTGCCATGTAGGTCTAAGTAGCTTCACTATAATCATCTATAATGGTCAAAAAATAAACAGCACCTGTGATGGATGTGGTGGAATAAGGACCCCAAAGATCAACATGGATTAACTCAAGGGAAGTTTTACTTTGTATTTTGTTTATGGTAAATGGGTTCTGGTTTGCTTTAAAAGATGATAAACATCATAATATTTTAAAATAGCATTGTCATAAAACTGAATTTCATTTATGTGTTTCATTTTCTCTTTGGATATTTGACCAAGTCTCTTGTGCTAAAGATCGACACCAATACAATCGGTGATAACCTTATTACATGCCTCTCTTAGTGTATCCATATCTAGAAGGTATAGACCACCATGTAGTTTTCCTTGTGCAATGGTTTCATATGTGATAGGATCCTGCAGAAAACATTTATTAGTTTTGAAAGTTGCTATAACATTGTTTTCCTATGCTAGTTTAATAAGGTTATGATGAAAAGTGGGTACACATAAAGCATCTTTGAGGGTTAATTTAGGATGTAAAATCATTGTTCCTTTATGTATGATGTTTTGTGTTTTTCCATCAGGAAAGTAGACTTTGTTTTTGTATGGTAGAAAACTTTGGAAGGAGGATAAATCTTTGGTTATGTGTAATGTTGCACCTATATCAATTATCCATTTTGCCTGTTATGATGCAAATGAATTAAAAATGAACTATGTTTATGTACATGCATGGTCTAGCACTCTTGTGGATCTAGTTAGTTCTTGTATGTTACAACCCTGTATGAACTTTTTGATTTCAGTTTGCACCAGACTTGCGAGATTAAGGTCTATTCCTGTGTCATTTGATATTAATGGATCTTCCTATATTGCATTAGCTCTTTCTCACTTCTTCTTGACATCTCCAAACCATTCTGGGTAACCAACTATTTTAAAGCAGGTATCCTTTATGTGTCCTGTCATGTTGCAGTGTAGACATTTTAGTTTTTCTTGTTCCTTTCTATCCATGACCTTCTTGTTGTTAAACTTCTGTGTGCCCTTATATGATTATTGAGTTACTATTATAATTTGATTTGATGCTCACCCACTCTGAACCTCACGTTGTTTTTCTACACTAAGTGTCATTGCATAGGCCTTGCTGATACTGGTGAAAGGCTCCATGAGCAAGATTTGATTCTTAATTGTGTCATATGCGTCATTCAAGCCCATCACAAATTGCATTAATTTATCATGTTCTTCATAGTCTTTGAGTTTTTCTCTTTGAGTACATCTGCATCTAGGAATAGGACATAGAGCCTTCATTTCATCCCATAGTTTCTTTAGTTTGGTAAAATAGATAGCTACTGATTCATTTTCTTGTTACAGGTTGTTAATACTATGCTTCAGTTGATATATCAGGGGTCCATTGATGCTCCAAAATGCTCAACAAATTCATCCCATAATGCTTTTACTGATGTTACATATACAAAAGATTCTGACAGTTCCATCGATAAAGAGTTAATGATCTAGGAGATAACCATTGAATCCATTCTTCTCCAAACTTCATGTTCTGGTGTGTCTTCAGCAGGGGTGATGGAAGATCCATTTATGAAATCTAGCTTATTTTTAGCTCGAAGTGCATGAAGCATAGACCTACTCCAAGGGATGTAATTTGGTCCTGTTAGCTGACTACTAACAAGAACTAGCCTAGATTGATTTAAATGGTGAAGGGAAGTGTTCACGTTATTTACAAGTCTTAAAGCCATGCTCTCATCAGCTCTGGCCATGACTGGCAATTTTAGAAGGAGCTGAGAAGCTCTGATACCATGTAGAAAAAAACGGGATAAGAAGAATTTGTGTGATTATTATTTTCCATATCTTTTCCCTTCTTGCATTCATGTATATATACAATCTGGCATAATCAAAAATAAAAAAACTTTAATACGTGACCAGTCCTCTAAAAGTTCTAGAGTCATCTATCTAAATGACCACGTTTAGGTTTAAAGAAAATGTTATCGTTTTAACATTCTAGTGAAAAATAATAGCAGCCCTACAGCCAGATCTTCACAGACTTTCTTTTATCTTCCCAAGGTCTCTACCATTTCAACTCAAACCACTTTTTCTCTTTTATCTTCTTTCTTCAAACTGAACACCTATTATTACATCCTCGTGAGTGACGTGTCTGTTATATGTATAGAGATCTATATGCATATGTGTTTGGCTATACGATGCTGTATTATTTGATGTATTCTTGGTATGTATGTGTGTATGTATGCATGTATATATGGATATATGAGCTTGGTTGTAATTGTGATAGTGGTGCTGTTGCCTTATCGGGAAACGTGACTTCTCGGTTGGATGAGAGACAGCTATTTTGCTAAGTTTAGGCTTGGTTTGGAGTGTTTTTAGCAGGTTCTAGGAGAGTTAGGGGTTCAAATGGTGCATGTCCTGATTTATAAGATGCGGTACAGGCGTACGGATAACCGTGCGGGCGTACCGAGTAGGGGAAATAGGCAGTGTTGGTTTCCTGGCATTCGTACGGGTGTACCAAAGGGTGGTCCGGCCATACTGTTGCTCGTAGGAAAATTAAGGCATCAGGAGTTTTAGTTTGGTACGGGCGTACGGAATTCGGTACGGTCGTACCCGACTTAAAACGCCATTTTTAAGAGGATAAACTTGGACTTTTCTTTGACTTTCTTTCATTTTCTTCTCCTTAAACCCTTTCCAAACGTCCCTAAGCCCCTGGAATCCATCTTCCTTCAACTTATTAAGCGTATAGGAGTTTGTCAAGCAAGGCTAGAAGTTTAGAGGATTGAGTAAACGTTAGAAGTAGCTTGGTTCAGGTCAGTGCTGGTTTGTATTAGTTTGTTCTTTGCTTCTTTTATTGCTCTAAGATAAGTATGGCTTAGTAAATGGTGATTGGGGATTGGGTTCCCGTATATGTTTATTGAATTGTGATATGAGTACTTTGTTTATTAAGTAAAGTGATTATTAATTGAGATTTGACAAGGTTTTCTTGTATTCTAGCATATTCATGACATATGGGATTGTGAATACCTAAACAGAGCAAGAGAAAATAAGGAAAGGGCATGCTAGATCATATATTACAGGATTCCATAATGGAATCGTATATTATATTGCCTCCTATGGGAGTTGAGTCTCGAGACATAGTTTAAAAAGGGGCCTAAGGGCCAGGATTATAGTTGCCCTCCTTCGGGAGTTGAGTACTGGTACATAGGGATCCAGCATTGGAGTATATTGTACACAATACATGGAAAAGAAAAAGGGAACGAGAGAACAGATCAGAAAGAGAGGAAAGGGGGCAAGCATAGCATTGCATTGTATTGCCTGTTGTTGAAATTGCTTATTCCTGTTATACATGTGTATGTTAGCTAGCACCACTAAGTTTTAGACTCAGTGTTTATTAATTGATGAACGCAGGTTCCGAGCCTACTGTAGAGGGCCTAGAGCAGTGATTGCCCATGTTAGCGGAGAGGCGGATTTTGCAGTAATCCTAAATCTTGAGGTGGTCCGGGACAGCCAAGCATGCTTCTTTTTATTAGCTTGTTTATTGTAGCTTATACGCAACTTAGAGGCAGTAGTGTTTATGTATTTTGGTGGTGACTTGGATGAATAATGTAACCCGAACCTTTGTATATTTATGAATATACTTTATTATAGAGATCTATTCATTCAATTGAATGTATAATGCTATCCAGGGTTATTTTTAGTTTATTGTACGATTGCACCACCATATTGTATGCTATCCCCATATGACATCTTTTTATACTTGTACAGGTATCCCTGGTAGTGTATACAATGGTTTTCCATACGGGAGGTTATTGTATATGCTACGGGAGCATGTTCCCCCAGGTATGGGCTGGGTGTGACACCTATTTTCAAATATCTCTTCCAATGACTTGTTATCTTCATCAGTCATACAAAAATCTATTGGAAAAATGATAAAACATGATAATTAATATAGCCACAATCAAAATGACATGTCGAAACATAGAAAAAACATAAGTCATATATCGAACCATTATCCCATCATGATGTAGAATTCTTTTCATACACATTATTTTAAATTTTAAATATCCCTTCCATCTCAAAATTCATTATTAAATTTTGATATGGATAACAAATTTAAAGTTCTTAGATATGAATGATTTTATTGCTAAAACATGGCATTCATCATTCGTACCTTCTCAGCAACGAATTTAGTATGGAAAAATTCTATTAATAAATATAGCTATGGAACGAACTCATAAAGTTATGGTAAGTGTTGGTATATACTTAGCTATGGAACGGACCCATTTCTATCGTAAATGGTGTCAGACCCATTATGGGGCTTATAAGGCGGGTAGTAACCTGTGCTTCAGATGTGGCGGTGTTGGTCACTATGCTCAAGAGTGCCCAGAGCGGTCTGGTGGGCTAGTGCATTCTGTCATTGAGGGAGAGGTTTGACAACAGCAGCAGCAGCAGCTGAGGTCTGGTTTTGTGGGTTCTCAGGGATCGGAGAGAGGTAGAGGCCGAGATAGTAGAGGACGTGGTGGTAGTTAAGGGTCTGTTAACTAGGTTGTTGGGGCTCCTGCAAGGGTGTATAATTTAGTATGCTGTGAGGAGCAGCAAGCTACAGATGTGGTGCTCGGTAATGTTCTCATTTCTGATCATGATACTTTAGCGTTGTTTGATCTCGGTTCTTCGCATTCATATAATGATGTTAGATTTGTTCGATTGCTTAAGATGTTGAGTGAGAGTCTAAGTTATGGGATAGTGGTTTCTAGCCCACTAGGCTGTGATGTGGTTGTTGATAGGGTTTTTAGGCGTTGTCCCTTGATTATACAAGGTGTTTGCGTCTTGTCCAACCTTGTGGAGATGCCATTCCGGGAGTATGATATTATACTGAGGATGGATTGGTTAGCGAGGTACAAAGCGGTGATGGACTATCAACGGAAGATAGTGACTTTGCAATCTCCTGATTAGGGCACGATTTTGATTACGGGTAATGTGCCGTCAGTGATAGTAAAGTTAGTGATAGTTGTGACTGCTTGGAAATTACTGTTATAGGGCTGTGAGGCAGTGTTAGCTCATGTGATGGATGGGAGACGGAAGGGAGTTTAGTTGTCCAAGATTTCGATAGTATGCAACTTCCATGATGTGTTCCCAAAGGAGTTGCCAGAGTTACCGCCTGAGAGGGAGGTAGAGTTTGAGATCGAGGTGTTACTTGGTACCGAACCGATCTTGATTACACTATATCAGATGGCACCTACTGAGCTTAAGGAGTTGAAGGCGCAATTGCAGGAATTGCTTGATAAGGGGTTCATTCACCCGAGTGTTTTGCCTTAGGGGTGTACCTGTGTTGTTTGTGAAGAAGAAGGATGGGACTATACGAATGTGTATAGACTATAGACAGCTGAACAAGGTGACAATCAAGAATTGATACCCGTTGCCGCGTATCGATGATTTATTCGACTAACTTAGAGGTGCATTTATATTTTCTAAGATTGATTTAAGATCAGGCTACCACCAGTTGCGAGTGAAGGAAGGTAGTGTAGCTAAGACGACGTTCAGGACTCGGTATGGGCATTAAAAATTTCTAGTGATGTCGTTTGGTTTAACGAATGCACCAGCAGTGTTTGTGGTGTTAATGAACATGGTATTTACTGATTATTTGGATCAGTTTGTCGTTGTGTTCATCGATGATATTTTGGTGTATTCTAAGACATACGAAGAGCATGATTTTCATCTGAGGTTGGTGTTAGAACGGTTGAAGGAGAAGCAGTTGTTTGGAAAGTTATCAAAGTATGATTTCTAGCTTGACCAAGTCGCATTTCTAGGTCACGTGATTTTAGCAGAAGGAATCAACGTTGATCTAAGCAAAGTGGAAGTTGTACTTAGCTGGCAGATTCCTAGGAACGTCAGTGAGGTTTGCAGTTTCTTGGGTTTGGCTGGATATTATAGGAGGTTTGTTAAGGGATTCTCGATTATTACTTTGCCCTTGACGACGCTGCTAAGGAAGGACATTCCTTTTATCTAGTCAGAGGAATGTCAGGAAAGTTTCAAGCAACTGAAGAAGTGTTTGACACAAGCTCCATTGAATGGTTTGGGATGTATTCTGATGCAAGATCAAAAAGTAATTGCCTATGCCTCGAGGCAATTGAAGCCACATGAGAGGAACTATCCCACGCACAATCTGGAGTTAGCGGCGATTGTCTTTGCACTTAAGATCTGGCGACATTATCTATATGGTGAATTCTGTTATATGTACACATATCACAAGAGTTTGAAGAATCTGGGTACGCAGAAAGAGTTGAACTTGAAACAGCGATACTAGATTGAGCTTATTAAGGATTACAACTATGTGATAGATTATCACCCAGGGAAAGCTAATTCAGTTGCTGATGCATTAAGTCGGAAGATGTTTACTGGATTGTAACAATCCACATTACTATTGGTTTATGAGATGCAACGGTTAGATGCTATTCTGACATTACAGTCTGACTATATTCTGGCATAGTTATAGATAAAAGTGAAGCCTATATTGACAGACCAGATACAAAGAAGTGTAATTGGTGACATGGAATACCAGAAATAATTGCAGAAAGTGCAGGCGGGTAAGATTACCCTATTTTCTATGGATGAGGATGGTAACCTAAGGCACGGGACACAGTTGTATGTCCCAGTAGACAAGGAATTACAGAGATAGATTCTAGAGGAAACCCACAGTTTGATGAACGCTTATCATCCTTGTAGTACTAAGATGTATCGGGATTTGAGGTGGTACTATTGGTGGGTTGGTATGAAGAAGGATATAGTAGATTATGTAGCTAAATGTTTGATTTGTCAACAAGTTAAAGCTGAACATCAAGTGCCAGCTGGACTACTTAATCCATTGCCATTGCCAGAGTGGAAATGGGATTGGATTATGATGGATTTTATTATAGGATTGCCATTGACGCAGGCTAAGCATGATGCAGTTTGGGTTATTGTCAATCGGTTGACCAAGATGACTCATTTTATCCCCGTGCGGATGGATTATGGGTTGGAGAGATTAACGGAGTTGTATATAAGAGAGATTGTCCGGTTGCACGAGATTCCATTGTCTATTATGTCATATAGAGATCCATGATTCACATCTCAATTTTGGGGCACTTTTCAGAGCACTTTAGGCTTGAAAGTACATTTCAGTATGGCTTTTCACCCCCAGACCGATGGCCAGTCCGAGAGGGTTATCCAGATTCTTAAGGATATGCTACGTGCCTGTATTCTCGAGTGGGAAGGTAGCTGAGATCAGTACGTGCATTTGATCGAGTTCGTATATAATAACAGCTACCAGTTAAGTATACAGATGGCTCCTTATGAGGCTTTATATGGACGTTAATGTAGGACGCCGTTGCATTGGGATGAGGTTGGTGAGCAGAGATTGATTAGGCCTAAGCTGGTTTAACAGGTCAAGGATCAGGTGCAACTGATTAAGTCCAGGCTAAAAGCTGCTTCTGATAGACATAAGTCGTATGTCGACTTAAAGTGGCGAGACATTGAGTATCAAGTTGGAGACAAAGTGTTCTTGAAGGTATCTCCATGGAAGAAGATTATGAGATTTGGTCAGAAGGGTAAGTTGAGTCCTCGTTTCATTGATCCGTATGAGGTACTCGAGAGAGTGGGACCGTTGGCGTACAGGTTAGCCTTGCCACTAGATTTGGACCGGATTCATAATGTGTTTCATGTTTCTATGCTAAGAAGATACATATATGATCCTTCACACGTGATTCCAGTGGACTCAATTGAGATTCGACCCGACTTATCTTACAAAGAGTAATTGATTTAGATTCTAGCTTGGGAAGTTAAGCAATTAAGGAACAAGTGGATACCTTTGGTCAAAGTATTGTGGAATCATCATACGGGTCAAGATGCGACTTGGGAGCGAGAGGCCTTGATAAGGGAGCAGTACCCTTATTTGTTATCTGGTAAGTTTCGTTCTAGTTTTGGGATGAAATTTCTTTTTAAAGGGGGAGAGTTGTCACATCTTTATGAGTGATGTGTCTGTTATATGTATAAAGGTCTGTATGCATATATGTTTTGCTATACGATGTTGTATGGTTTGATGTATTCTTGGTATGTATGTGTGTGTGTATGCATGTATATATGGATATATGAGCTTGGTTGTGATTGTGATAGTGGTGCTGTCACCTTATCGGGAAGTGTGACTTCTCAGTTGGATGAGAGATAGCTATTTTTCTGAGTTTAGGCTTGGTTTGGAGTGTTTTAGCAGGTTCTGGGAGAGTTAGGGGTTCAAATGGTGCATGTCCTGATTTATAAGGTGTGGTACGGGCATACGGATAACCGTGTGGGCATACCAAGCAGGGGAAATGGGCAGTGTTGATTTCCTGGCATCCGTATGGGTGTACCAAAGGGTGGTTTGGCCGTACCGTTGCTCGCAGGAAAATTAGGGTATCAAGAGTTTTAGTTTGGTACAGACGTATAGAATTCGGCATGGCCGTACGCAACTTAAAACACCATTTTTAAGAGGATAAACTTATACTTTTCTTTGACTTTCTTTCATTTTCTTCTCCTTTAACCCTTTTCCAAACGTCTCTAAGCCCTTGTAATCCATCTTCCTTCAGCTTATTAAGCATATAGGAGTTTGTCAAGCAAGGCTAGAAGTTTAGAGGATTGAGTAGATATTAGAAAGAGCTTGGTTCAGGTCAGTACTAGTTTGTATTGGTTTTTTCTTTGCTTCTTTTATTGCTCTAAGATAAGTATGGCTTAGTAAATGGTGATTGGGGATTGGATTCCCGTATATGTTTATTGAATTATGATATGAGTGCTTTGTTTATTGAGTAAAGTGATTATTGATTGAGATTTAACAAGGTTTTTTTGTATTCTAGCATATTCATGACATATGGGATTGTGAATACCTAAACAGAGCGAGAGAAAATGAGAAAAGGGCATGCTGGATCATATATTACAAGATTCCATAATGGAATCATATATTATATTGCCTCCTACGAGAGTTGAGTCTCGAGACATAGTTTAAAAAGGGGCTTAAGGGCAAGGATTACAGTTGCCCTCCTTCGGGAGTTGAGTACCGGTACATAGGGATCCAGCATGGGAGTATATTGTGCACAATACATGAAAAAGAAAAAATGAATGAGAGAACAAATCAGAAAGAGAGGAAAATGGGCAAGCATAGCATTGCATTGTATTGCCTATTATTGAAATTGCTTATTCTTGTTATACGTGTGTACGTTAGCTGGCACCACTGAGTTTTAGACTCAGCGTTTATTAATTGATGAATGCAAGTTTCAAGCCTACTGTAGAGGACCCAGAGCAATGATTGCCCGTGTCAGTGGAGAGGCAGATTTTGTAGCAATCCCAAATCTTGAGGTGGTCCGGGACAGCCAAGCATGCTTCTTTTTGTTAGCTTGTTTATTGTAGCTGGTACGTAACTTAGAGGCAGTAGTGTTTATGTATTTTGGTGGTGACTTGGACGGATAATGTAACCCAAACCTTTGTATATTTATGAATATACTTTATTACAGAGATCTGTTCATTCAATTGAATGTATAATGCTATCAAGGGTTGTTTTTAGTTTATTGTACGATTGCACCACCATATTGTATGTTGTCCCCATATGACATTTTTTATACTTGTATAGGTATCTCTGGTAGTGTATACAACGGTTTTCCGTACGGGAGGTTGTTGTATATGCTACAGGAGCATGTTACCCAAGGTATGGGCTGGGTGTGACACCTATTTTCAAATATCTCTTCCAATGACTTGTTATCTTTATCAGTCATACAAAAATCTATTGGAAAATGATAAAACATGATAATTAATTTAGCCACAGTCAAAATGACATGTCGAAACATAGAAAAAACACAAGTCATATATCGAACCATTATCCCATCATGATGTAGAATTCTTTTCATACACATTATTTTAAATTTTAAATATCCCTTCCATCTCAAAATTCATTATTAAATTTTGATATGGATAACAAATTTAAAGTTCTTAGATAGGAATGATTTTATTACTAAAACACGGCATTCATCATTCACACCTTCTCAGCAACGAATTTAGTATGGAAAAATTCTATTAATAAATATAGCTATAAAACGGACTCATAGGGTTATGGTAAGTGTTGGTATATAATTAGTTTTAAATTAATATGCATAATAAATTAATAAGTTTTAAATTTATAATCCTTATTTTGTAATCACATCACTGCAAGAGTACGGATCACGATTATAACTTAAGGGTATCATTCTCTAGAACTAAAAGCGGTTAAGTACTTGCTATTGATTTTATCAATTATCTAGGTAATTCAACAATATAATTTATTTAATTAACTAAAATAATTAACCAACTACTATTGTATACATAATATAAAATTAATCATAGAGATGGACAATGACAAACAAAGAATAAACTTTTCATTATTAATTCAATTACCAACTTCAAAGTAGTGTTTAAATACAAAGTTCTTTCTTTCAAAAAAATGTTTTACCTACTAAAACTAAGCTAACACTCTACTTTCATGATTACTGATTGTCATAAATTTAAATGTTTATTTCTAGTAGTTTTGGTATTGTTAGTGGTATTTTTATAATGTATATCTACATTTTATTTTTATTTGGAATTTAATTTTATTGTTAAATCGATACAGTTAGAATGAAAATTTAGAATTAATACAGGAAGAGAAAGAAATAAGATGTTATCATGACCGTGAAGCAGGAGTCACAAGTGTGATCCAAACACAAAAAAATTCTTGTTGTGAGCATAAATTTACCTTTCACGATCATGAATTTTATTCAACTGATAGCAATTGGAAAAAGGTAATGAGGACTGTAAAGGCACCTAGGAGTTACAAAATTTAACTGTTGGGCAATTGTTTAATAGCTTAGATTGGAGCATTGATGGGTGTATAAAATTAATGGGCAATTACTCATTCTAATCTCTTCAACAGTAAAAAAAAGAGAAGAGGATAAAAAAGGAGAAATTGAAGAACAAGAGAAGAGAGAGGAGGAAGGCTAAAAAAGTTGTAGAAAAATAGTTTAGAATTCTTTTCTTTTCTTTGTTAGAACATTATGATGATGTGTTGTTAAATTTTCTTAGGGATTAATACTTGAACCCTCTTGGGTTAGTTTGTGTTCTTATTTTAGTTTTAAATTACTATGAGTGCTTTTGATTTTATTCTTCTATTTCAATTGGAAAATTGAATAATCCTAACTATGCTATCAAAGGAAGTTGCGTGTATAGTTGAATTGGAGCATTCAAACTAAGAGTTCCCATGAAAAGATTTACGCTGTGAAGACTTAGTTCCCCTAAAAGAATTACTTAATAGTTTGATCAGAGTGCGATCAAGGAGAATTGGGAGGTTCGCTTGACACTTTTAAAATAATTTAGTCACTGCTGTCTTGGAAGGGAAGTTTTGATGCCATTGGATATCTTGAGGTAGTAACCAACCAAATTTGAACATAAATTTGACTCAAGTACGATAGAGTATTGATTCCTAAATTGTTGATCTTGATTAATTCTTGCGTGTAAATTTGATAGTTTATGATTTATTTTCATCATCTCTTTAATTTATTAAATTTAATTTTGGAACTTATATTTTTGGTTGCTTAAACAAATTAAGCTAGATTGTAGGTGGATGAACTAAAGTTCTCATGGGATCAACAACCATATTACAATGAAGCAGTGTGCTTGGGGTTTGGTTTGTATTATATTTAGAATACCATCAAGTTTTGATATCGTTGCCGAGGACTTGAAGTTTAACACCATACAAAGAATAATAAAATTTGATTCAAGATATTTTTATTTTTATTTTATTCTAGTTTATCTTAAGTGCATGACCAAGAGAAAAATCAAAAATTCACAATCACCGCTAAAGGAGCTTTATGAAAACTTAACCAAGTTTGAAAGTGAGAATCAAAAGGCTAGCAAAGGTGAGACTTCTCAAACTCTAATCCTAATGGCAGAAGAACAAAGAACATTGATGGATGTGGTAAGATCAGGATTCAATACCAATCAATACAGTGTTATAAGACCTCTAATGAATGCCAACAATTTTGAGATCAAGCCAGTGTTGCTTCAAATGTTGCAGTCATCTGTCCAATTTTTTGGACTACCCAATAAAGATCCTAATAGTCATATCATAAAATTTTTGGAAATTTGTAACACTTTCAAATACGATGGGGTTTCTGATGATGATATCCGTTTAAGGTTGTTTCCTTTAACTTTAAAGGACAAGGCAAAAGTGTGGTTAAATTCTCTTACACTAAGATCCATCACCACATGAAATGAATTGGTGCAAGCTTTTCTAGCAAAATACTTTCCATTGGCAGAGATAATAAAGATTATTAAAGAAATCATAAATTTCCAACAAATGGATGGAGAGTCACTTTATGAAGCTTAGGAGATGTTTAAGGAATTGTAAAGAAGTTATCCTCACTACAATCTTCCAAGGGAATTATTACTCCAACCTTTTACAATGGATTTAATACCATAATTATAGGCACCATTGATGCTACTGCTGGAGGATCCTTGATGAAAAACAATTAATATAGCTTATGAGTTGCTTGAAGAAATGTCAATTATAAATGTTTTATGCGCATCTAACAAATCTAAAAACTGTGAAAGAGCAAAAAGGAGTTTTGTCTTTAAACCCCTTTGCTGTCTGACAAGCTAAAGTTGAAGCTTTATTAAAGTAAATAAGCAGTTTGATGGTGAACCTATCTAATTCTGTGGCCATGGTTCAAGGAAATTGTGAGTTATGCGAACAAGTCTGACATTGTACCAATGACTGTCCTTTATATAAAGAGACTAAGCAAGTAAATTTCTTCAGAAATTTGGGAGCTACGTTAATTCATCCAGGTAATAATCCTTTTTTTTAATACCTATAATCCGGGATGGCAAAACCACCCCAATTTTTCTTGGAGCAATAATAATGCAATTGTAATGATGAGAGTATGACCATCTCAACCTCAAAGTGCTTTTGAATCAAAAATAAAAAAATTCATGGGGAAAATTAAGACAAAGTTATCAAATCAAAAAGAGAGTCAAAAGCGCATAGAAAATAAGTTTGATCAAATTACAAGGAATCATTCCTTATCTATACATAATCTAAAAGTGCAAATGGGTCAACTTGCAATGACACTAACTCAAAAAAAATTTTAGAGCACTTCCAAGTAACACAAAGCCAAATCCTAAAGAGCAAGTGAATGATATACAATTGAGAAGTGGGAAGAAAATTGAAACTATGCAAAAGAGATAAATTCAAGATGAAAGTTCTTGAAAAAGCTACTGTCGTGACTTTGGAGAGGAAATTCACATTGGTGACAGCCTTGACATACAAATTGGCATAAAGAAAAATCATTATCACAATCCTAAAAAATAAAATCATACTCGCAATAGAACTGAAAAGAGCAAAGAAAGAGAATGTCATGGCCATGAAAGAAAACTTCACTTTGGCGACAGTCCTAATGGTAAGAAAGAAGTAGAAGTTACACTACGTAAATATGTTCCACTTCTTCCTTTTCCTCAAAGGCTTAAAAAGCATAAGGTTGACACTTAATTTGCCACTTTTATTGAAAAATTAAAAAAATTATGAATTAATCTATCTTTTATTGATATGTTAGAGAATATGCCCAAATATACAACATTTTTGAAAGAAAATTTATCACATAAAAGGACTATAAAGGATAATTAAATCATTTCATTAACAGAGAATTATAGCTTCATCATTTCTAACAAAATACCTTCAAAGCTATCAGACCCTGGAAGGTTTACTATTCCTTATATGGTTGGTAATATTGAATTTACAAAATGTTTGTGTGATTTGGATGCAAGTGTAAATTTAATGCCTTATTCTATTTTTCAAAAATTGAGACTTGGAGAGGTAAAACCCACATCCATGGTGCTACAATTAGTGGATCAATCAATAAACAAACCATTTGACATTCTTGAGGATATGTTTGTGAAAGTGGACAAATTTATCGTTCCTGTTGATTTTGTAGTGTTAGATTTTGAAGAGGACGTCAATTACCCTCTTATTTTAGGTGATCTTTCTTAAATACTGATCGTGCTTTAGTAGATATTTATGAAGGGAAGCTAATTTTATGAATTGATAATGAATAAGTGGAATTTTGCCTAAAGGAAGCAATGAAGTATCCTATAGAGAGTGAAGCTTGCATGAAGATTGATGTAGTAGATAAATGTGTGTCAATGTCTATTCAAAAACAGAAGGAGGATACTCTTGAAGATGAGCTAAATATTATAAAATAAGAGAAGTATGAGATTCACAAGCTGAAACTATTGGTTAGATATTCTATACCTACCCCTTCTAATATTGAGCTAAAAAGATTGTGGAAGCATTTGAGGTATGCTTTTTTAGGAAAGGATAAAACTCAACCTATCATTATTTCTAATAAACTTCCCTTAGAACAAGAGAATAGGTTACTTACAATAATACGAAAGTATATTCAATCTTTAGGTTGGCAACTATCTAAAACATAAAAGGCTTTAGTTCAAAAATAATTATGCATAGAATTCACTTGGAGGAAGGTGGTAAACCTATTCATGAAAACAAAGGAGACTCAATCTAAAAATGAAGGAGATTGTTAAAAAGGAGTCTAGTGAAAAGCACCTTCTCCAATTACAAAAGCTTAAGAAATTAACATACTTAGCTTATGAAAATGCCAAGCTATTCAAGGGACAAACAAAGAAGTGGCATGATTCTCATATCAAAAAGAAGTCATTTAAGAATGGAGATAAGGTGGTGGTATGCAATTCTCATTTAAAGTTATTTTTAAAAAAACTTAAGTCAAGATAGTGTAGCCCTTATGAAGTCATGAGAGTTTTTAAAAGTTGTGTGTTAGAGTTGAAGAATGACAGGGGAAAGTTTTTCAAGGATTTTGAAAAAAGAAAGTTACTGTTGCCATCGAGATTCATGTTTCAGGTTTGTGACAGTTTCCAAGTGAAAAAATGTTTTCACTATCATGAAATCAATCTTCACACTCGTGACAATAAGTATCCATGTGAATTTCCAAGTAATTTTTAGTTCTTTCATTTTTACATCATCACACATTAAGTATAATGTGTTCTCTAAGTGTAGGGAAGTTGGTGGTTTTTAATGTGTTTTTTATATTATAGGTTATTATTTTATTTTATGATTTTTTTTATTGTGATTAGTTTTTATGGTATTAGTATTATGGGAAGAAAATATTCCTACTTTGAATCACCAAATTTTTATTAACTCTCTTTTGATTTGAGTAACTAAAATGGTAGAGTTGGTTTAGATGTAAATTAAGATGAATAACATACTTATTCATATTAATACATTACCTTGTATATAGCTATTTGTGAAATTAGTTTAAGTAATTTAACATTTTTGAGAATTCATTGTTATAACCTAGATTTGTGAGGAAATGAATTGGGTTGATCTAAAATAAAAAAATAAAAAATAATAAAAAATAATAATTGCTCTATTATTGCTTAGGGTGCTTAAAATTGACCTTTGCAATAAGAGCAGTGTTAGTAACCATTCGAGTATAGGTAGTTTTGTTAATTAATCAGAGACTGACGCCACAACCTTAGGATTCTTAAGCCAAAGACTTACTACCTCTTGAACAAGAATTTCAAAGTTCAAAATAAATAAAAAAAGAGAAAAAGATAAAAATATATAAGAGCCTAATGATCCCTAGTCACAACAAATTTGATAGATTGACATATGTATGATTGAAAATATCAACTAAAAGAATTAATTTTGAGTAGCTATATACTTTTTAATGAATTTATATCAACATGTATGCTTGGATATCTTAGTTTTCCATTTGAATCAATTTTACCATGAATAGTTATTAAATCAAGTAAGAGATAAAATTTTAAGATGGTGATAAGGTTTAAGAATGTTGGATTCTTATAATAGGATTGCTAGTGTCATTTAAGTCTTTACTTAGGGACAAACAAAAGTTCAAGTGTGGAGAAGTTTATTGTCCTAAATTTATATGTTTATTTCTTGTATTTTAATATTTTTAGTGGTATTTTTATAATGTATATCTATATTTTATTTTTATTTGGGGTTTAATTTTATCGTTAAGTGGATGCAGTTAGGATGGAAATTTAGAATTAATGTAAGTCAAGAAAGAAATAAGTTGTTGTGATGACCATGAAGCAGGAGTTGTCAGTGTGATGCAAACATATAAAAGTTCCTATTTTAAGCGTGAATTTGCCTTTCACGGTCGTGAATTTTATTTAGTTGATAACAATTAGAGAAATAGAAATGAGAACTTTAAAGACACCTAGGAGTTACAAAATTCAATTGTTAGGCAATTATTTAACAAGTTGGATTAGAAGATTCATGGGTGTATAGAATTAATGGACGATTACTCATTGTAATCTATTCAACAGCGAAAAAAGAGAAGAGGATAAAAAAAAAGGAGGAATTGAAGAACAAGAGAAGAGAGAGGAGGGAGGCTAAAAGAGTTGCAGAAAAATAGTACATAGTTTTTTTCTTTCTTTGTTAGAACATTATGATGATGTGTTGCTAAATTTTCTTAGGGATTAATATTAAAACCATATTGGGTTAGTTTATGTTCTTATTTTGATTTTAAATTACTATGTATTCTTTTGATCTTATTCTTCTATTTCAATTAGAAAATTGAATAACCCATGCTATGTTATCAATAAGAATTGCATGTATAGTTGAATTTGAGTATTCAAACTAAGAGTTCTCATGAAGAGAATTACATTATGAAGACTTAATTCCCTTGAAAGGATTACTTAATAATTCAATTGGAGTGGGATCAAGAGAAATCAAGAGGTTTGCTTGACACTTTTTAAAGAACTTAGTCACTATTATCTTGGAAGGGAAGTTTTGATGCCATCGGATATCTTGGGGTAGTAACCAACCAAATATGAACATAAATTTTACTCAAGTGCAATAAAGTATTGACTTCTAAATTGTTGATCTTGATTAATTCTTACATGTGAATTTGATAATTTATGATTTATTTTCATCATCTCTTTAATTTATTAAATTTAATTTTGGAACTTATATTTTTGATTGCTTAAACAAATTGAGCTAGATTATAGGTGGAAGAACTAAAGTCCTCATCGGATTGACAACCATATTACAATGAAACCATGCGCTTGCGGTTTGGTTTTGTAGTGTGTTTAGAATACCATCAACTGCAAGGTTAACTTCAGTAATTAAGTTCAATTTCCATAATTTCCATACTTTATGCCTTTAAATTAATTAACTCTTATGTCTAAGTAGTTATAATTTGGTGTTTTTAAGTTTGTTTGAATAAGTTAAATCCTTTTCCAAAGTGATTAACATAACTAAATTAATGTTTACATGTTAGAAAGGGTCCATTCTTAATAATTAAACAAATTGGTAAGAAACACAACTTAAGAACATGAGCAAATATCAAATTACTAATAAATAAGCATGAATTTGTTCACATACATCCAATCCCTAAAAATTACTATTAAATTATAACTGGAAAATAAATGAAGTAAAAGAACATAATAATGAAAGAAATTACAACCATAAGGAGTTCAAAACTAAATACAAGGAGATGGAGATAAAGAGAAACTTGGACAAATTTACTGCTACTGCTACTCTGTTTTCTACTCTTATCAATTCCTCCTCAATTACTTTCTCAACATCTTGATAAAAAGGCTATGACAAGGAACATATTTTAGAAGAAAAGATTAGGAATTAAATCATATAAAATTAATCTCATTTTCTCTCTATCTCTCTAAACCCTTAATTCTTTCTATTCTAAGAATCCCTTTCCTTAAAACCCTAACATAATTCTCTAATAATACTTGATGCCCTTGTTCCCCACATTCTATCCCCATATTCCTTCCCCAAAACCATCTTAAAAAATGTTAAATCCTAGAGTGAATCAAAACTACAAAATATCATCTAAGGGCTTAGAAAAGGAGAGCAAAACAAGAGGAAAACATGACGTAAAGGTACAATATGAGTCATGTTAAGTAGAACATGACTTGTGGGAGGCTCGTGGAGTGTAAAGAAGATATTTTTTAGGTGTGACACAAAGAACATGACTTGTGTTCCTCCTCACATGAGTCATGTGAGGCTTGGTTGAAGCAAATGGGATGAGTTTTTGGGGAAAACATAAGGAACATGACTCGTATTCCCTTAAATACGAGTCATAAGACCTAAATCTAATGATATAATGCATGAAATGTCTATTAAATCCCATAAAACATGTATCCTAAAGCTAAATGTGATTAAATCCTAAGCTAATAATGAATGATAAATAAAATTCTATGTTAAAACCAAAACAACATACAAATTATGCAAGATATATAAAGAAAATGCATGATCTTATGCTAATAATGTAATATATGAGTGTGATACATGAAATAATGGAAAATTCATGAAATACTATATTATATATTTATGTTTGAAGGGAAAAACATGAAAATAATGCTTGAAAGAATATTATAATGAAGGGAAAATATATGTTAAAATCATGATTATCAAGAAGAGTGCTAATATACATTCCATTTCAAAATATTAACATACATTTATCACTTTTCCTATTTATTAAAATGAATCTAGCTTTTTATTAAAAATGTTATAAAATTCATATTTTTCTTATAAAATTAGACTTTTTATATATTTATTTATGATAATACCTTATTTAAATATTTTGTAATTTTCCTTTTTGTGTCATTATCTTACTTTTTTATTTATTTTTATCCATAATTAATTCTTCTTTTTCAAATTGAAACATTATCGAATATCTTATAAATTAGATAAAATTATATATTTTGGTTGACCTATTAGTATCATTGTTATTAATTTAAATATTTTATTTCATTTTAGATATATTTTCATGGATTATTTGTTATAAATTTAATTACATTTTGTATATGTTAATTAATTATATATATATATATATATTTATATTTATATTTATATTTATTTATATGAAATTTAATTTATTTTTTTAATTTAATTTGAATAAATTTTATCATAAAAATTAAATAAATATGATTTATTATATAATAAAATAATTTATATCATTATTAATCATTTCAATAGTAAATTTAATTATAAGTCATTTGTTACAAATTTTTCAACTAAACACAAAATTATTTACATTTTTAATATTTTAAATTCAAATTAAATAAATAGATGATATTTATAAGCTGCTTTTCATCCATTAAAGTTTGTTCTTGCAATAAACATCATGACATATTAATATAAATGATCATTACTGAAATATTAGAGTAGACATAGCCACATAAGTAAAATTTACAAATAACAAGGAATACATTCGATTCAACCCAACTTTCTATTAAAACTATACCTTTTCAAGGCTTTATTATCCCACTAATTTTTAATGTATATTTATTAAACCCTTTAAAATATGATTAAGCTTATATTTAAATTAATCATACCTGAAAAACATTAGCAAAAATATAATTGATTTGTTGATAATAATACCTAATGCAATATCTTTTAGAGATATTTGAACTTTTAAATTAATCTGTAAATTGACTTTTAAAAATTTTGAAGTTAAAATTTTAAATACATTTGATATTTAGGGATATTATTTTCAAAAATATGATGTATTTATTAAAGCTATAAAATATTTCATATTATTAATAAATAATTTAACTTTTTAAAATTTAAACTATAAAAATCAAGTGAAGTAAATTGATTAAACATACATCTTTTAGATTTATAAATAATATTAAAAAATGGAAGATGAACAATTAAAATGATGGTTTTATCATTTCTCTTGGAATTTATTAAAATTAATTTTCATTTTATTTTAATTATCTCACAATAATAATTTTAATTTATAACATTTAATTTTAAAATTCTATTTAATTTTAAGAAAATAAAAGTTTATAAAGAGATTTAAATTTGTTAAAATTAATTTTATTTTATTTTAATAATCTAATAGTAATAATTTTAATTTATAACAACTAGTTTTTATAATAAAATTATATAAAACAATATTATTTGTGATTGTTTAAAAAATATAAGGTATTTATTAAGGTTATAAAATATCTCATATTATTAACATATGATTTAATCTTTTCAATTCATACCATAAAAGAGAAAGAAAATAAATAAAATGATGGTTTTACAATTCCCTTTAAATATATTAAAACTAATATTAATTTTATTTTAATTTATAGATGCTAATTTATATCTAAAAATTATATTTAAAATCAAATATAAATATGAATTTTTTATTATTTAATATTTTAATTGGTTAAAATTAATTTTCATTATTATAATTTTATATAAAAAATTAATTAGTTTTTAAAAAATTTAAATTTGTTAAAAATAATTTTATTTTATTTTAATAATCTAATAATAATTTTAATTCATAACAACTAATTTTTATAATAATATTATATAAAAAATATTATTTATAATTTTTCAAAAATATTAAATATTTATTAAAGTTATAAAAATGTCATACATTATTAATATATAACTTAAAATTTTCAAATTCATACTATAAAAATCAAATAAAATAGATCGATGGAACATACTTTTAAAATAAAATTTTAAACAATATGTATAATAATAAAATTATTAAAAGGTAAAAATTATATTATAAAAATGATATGTATTAAACATTTATATTTTAAATTTAATAAAATCTTTTACACATTAACAATTTATTTATATATAAAATTAAATTCAATGAATTTAAATATAATTACAATAAAAGAGTGAATAAATATAATTTATTATATAACAAAAAAATTTAAAACTTTATTCACAATTTCAACAATAGTTCATTTTATCAAAGTTTTTAGCCGCTTGTTAATTCCTTATAGATTTTTCAACTGAACACATAATTACTTATATTTTCAAAGTTCATAATCTCTAATTGATTTTCGCCCTTGCAATAAACATCAAGACGTACTTAGGAATCTCTTCCAGAAACTCATTCAATAAGAAATGTATGATAATAAGATAAAATAATAATTACTGAAATATTAGAGTAAACATTGCCAAATAAGTAAAATTTACAAATAACAAGAAATACATTCGATCCAACTGTACTTTCCATTGAAACTATACCTTTTCAAGGATTTATTATTGCATTAATATAAGACTAAAAATAGAAATATATAGCAAATATTATTCACCATCCCATAATTTATATATATATTATGTCTTACAACTTGTAAAGATAGTAGTGACACATGAAAACGCTAATGAATAAGGGAATAGGGTGGGATTGGAGGCCATTTCTTTCCACATTTAGGATGGTGGAAACATTTTAGGAGGAATTTAGGGTGTGGAGGAAGCTTGGGAAGAGGTGGGCATGGTTTCTTGTAATATGGTGGGATTTTTGGGATGGGAGGAAGAGGCTTGTAAATGACTGGTGGTTTTGGTTTACAGATTGGAATTAGAGGTGGCTTATAAATTGGTGGTTTTGGTTTCAGCTTGTAGATGGGAATGGGTGGTAGTTAGTGAACCGGTGGCTTTAGTTTTGGCTTGTAGATTAGAACATGAGGTTTTGGCTGTGGCTTATATATAGTTACTGGTGGTGGCTTATAGATTGGCACTCGTGGAGGAAACACCTTTGATGGTGGCTTATATTGAAGAAGTGGTGATTCAAAATTGACAGTTATGTGTTTTGATGTGGTTTACTTAGCATTATGTTTTCCTAAGTTTTTGGTTGTTCAGTTATTTCCATTACTAGTTAGTACCACTTATCTCTCTATATGAGCAGTGAGTTAGTTTATGGTTGTAAGCCTATTTATAAGGCGTATCTATTTTTTGAATAATGCAGTTCATTTTTCCTTAAAGTATATCTCAGTGTCATCTTTCCTCCAACATTTATGGTATTAGAGCTTAGGTTCATAAAGAACTACTGGGCATCAAAAATTGATTGGTAAACACGTGAGGTTGAGTGAAAAAAAATAGCTAATGCAAATGGTATGAGTGCAATGCAACCACTCATTCCAGTATTAAAAGGAGAGAGTTATGAATTTTGGAGCATCAAAATGAAGACCATATTCAAATCTCAAGATCTCTGGGATTTGATGGAAAATGGTTATGCTGATCTTAATGAAGAAGGACGGTTGAAGGAAAATAGAAAGAAAGATTCTAAGGCACTAATATTTATTCAACAAGGTGTGCATGATAGTATTTTTGCTCATATTTCAGCAGCAACTACGTCCAAGCAGGCATGGAAAATTCTGAAGATAAAATTCCAAGGTGATTCAAAGGTGTTAACTATGAAACTCCAGTCTCTTTGTCATGAGTTTGAAACCTTACACATGCAAGGTGGTGAGTCAATGCAAAGTTTCTTGTCCAAAGTAATGGAAATTGTAAATCAAATGCCAACCTATGAAGAAAAATCACAGATCAAACAATTGTTGTTAAAATCTTGAGGAGTTTAACTCCAAAGTTTGATCATGTGGTTGCAGCTATAGAAGAATCTAAAGATTTAGATATTTACTCGCTTGATGAACTTATGGGTTCTTTACAAGCTCATGAGGTAATAATTAATTGATCACCTGATAAGCATGAGGAAAAGGTATTTCAAGTGACAGAAACAAGAATGAAATCTAGGAAGCATGAGAGATTTGTTGAACGAGGAAGAGGAAGAGCTATATTTCATGGAAGATGTCACGTGGCAAAGGAAGAGGATTTGAACATAGACAATCTAATAATGAGCATAAAGGTTATATGAATGGCATCTGATGTTATAATTGCAAACAATTTGGGCATATGAAGGCTAATTGTTGGTCAAGGAGCAACAAGCAAATTATGCAGAAAGAAATGATGAAGAGAGTAAGTTATTTATGGCTGTTTGTGATACTAATGAAATGTCAAGTAATGTGTGGTTTGTAGATAGTGGATGCTACAATCATATGTTAGGTATGAAGTTGATATTTAAAGAGCTTGATGAAACTCAAAAGATGAATGTCAAGCTTGGTGATAACAAAGATGTTCAAGTGGAAGGGAAAGGTGTCATGGCAATCGCAACCAATTTTGGTAAAGTTAAATTACTGCATGATGTTCAATATGTTCCTAGTTTGGCATATAATCTATTGAGTGTTAGGTAATTAATGACCAGTGGGTATTCAATTTTATTTGATAATGGAGGGTGTACTATTAAAGAGGAAAAAACAGGAGAGATGGTAGCAAATGTTCATATGATAAAGGATAAAATATTTCTGCTTAATGCATCAGACATGGAAAATTTTATTATGATGACTGTTACACAAAATAATTCTAAACTATGGCATTTGAGATATGGACATCTTAATTTTAAAGGGTTGCAATTGCTGAATCAGAAAAATATGGTTTTTGGGTTGCCAAAACTGAATTCTTTTGATTTAAGTGAAGGGTTTGTTTATGGAAAGCAAACTAGAAATTCATTTTATAGTGGAAAGGCTTGGAGAGCTTTTTCTTGTCTTGAGTTGATTCATACAGATTTATGTGGACCGATGAATACTAAATCATTTAAAGGGAGTCCCTATTTTTTGCTGTTAACAAATGATTTTAGTCACATGAGTTTGGTATATTTCTTGAAATACAAATCAAAAGCTTTTGAGAATTTGAAGAAATTTAAGGTGTTAGTAGAAAAGCAGTGTGAATGTTACATTAAAGCTCTTTGTACAGACAGAGGTGGTGAATTTTTATCAAGAGAATTTAGCTACTTTTGTGAAGAAAATGGAATTTGCAAAGAGCTGACAGCACCTTATACTCTAAAGCAAAATGGAGTAGCGGAACATAAGAATCGCACTATTGTCGAAATGGCAAGAAGCTTATTAAAAGGGAAAGAACTTCCAAATCAATTATGGGCAGAAGCAGTTGCCACTTCAGTATATTTATTGAACATTTCTCCTACAAAAGCTATGTTGAATCAAACACCATATGAAGCCTGGAGAGGAGTAAAGCCATCGATAAGCCATTTAAGAATTTTTGGGTCTATTGCATATGTCTTGGTTAATTCTTGAAGTCGTCAAAAACTGGATGAAAAATCAGAGAAGTGTATTTTCATAGGTTATAGTCTTGAGTCTAAAGCATATAGGTTATATAATCCTCTTAGTGGCAAAGTGATTATAAGCAGGAGTGTAGTTTTCAATGAAGAAGCAAGTTAGAGATGGAATGCTAAAGACATTAATGCATAGCCTGAAGGAATATTGGTTGATGTAACTGATCCAGCACCAACAAATTTAGCATGTTCTTCTCCATCAGCTTCAAATGTTAGCAGTCCAACTGGTTCACCTGATTCAAAAGGCAGTCATACATCTTCATCAAGTGAATCATCTGATGATATGCCTCCAAGAAAGTTTAAATCCTTGCATGATATTTATGAATCTTGTGCATTTTCTTTGTTTATTTTAGATCCAACAACTTATGAAGAAGCATCACAGTTTGAGGAATCGCAACAAGCAATGAAAGAAGAACTCATGGTAATTGAAAGAACTAGAACATGGGAGCTGACAGACTTGCCAAATGGAAAAAATGTTATCAGATTGAAATGGATATTCAAACAAAGTACCATGCAGATGGTAGTTTACAAAAGCATAAAGCTCGTCTGGTTGTAAAATGCTACACACAGCAGCAAGGAGTTGATTATGATGAGATATTCTCACCGGTTGCTTGATTTGAAATAGTGAGAATATTTTTAGCTTTGGCTGCATAATTGAAGTGGCCTATTTACTAACTTGATGTTAAGTTAGCTTTTTTGAATAGTGAATTAGAAGAGGATGTATATGTTGTATAACCTGAAGGTTTTGTGATTGGTGGTAGATAAGAAAAGGTGTATAAACTAAGGAAAGCACTTTACGGGTTGAAGCAAGCACAGTGAGCATGGTATAGCAAGATCAATGCATATTTTCTGCAAAATGGGTAAAAAAAGAGTGAAAGTGAGCTAACTCTTTATATAAGAAAGCAAGGTAATAATGATTTTCTTGCTGTTTGTTTATATGTTGACGATATAATTTACATGGGCTCATCTCATTCTAGTGTAGTTGAATTTAAGTCAAGAATGATGCATAGATTTGAGATGACAGATTTGGGTTTGCTGCATTTTTTTCTTGGACTTGAGGTGGAGCAATGTGAAGATGGAATATTTCTACCACAAAAAAAATATGCATCAAATCTTTTAAAGAGGTTTGGCATGTTAAATTGCAAACCTGCTGTTACACCGATGAATGTAAATGAAAAATTGCAACTTGAAGATGGTTCTGGGCAAGCAGATGTAAGAAGTTTTAGAAGTCTTGTTGGAGGCCTGATTTATTTGGTTCATACTCAACCAGATATTTCTTTTTCAGTTGGAGTTGTATCAAGGTTTATGAGTAAACCTTCAAAATGTCATCTTAGACTAGTAAAAAGGATCTTGCATTATTTAGGTGGAACTATGGAATATCGTATTTGGTATTCTGCTATCTCAGATTTCAGGCTATATGGATTTACTGATAGTGATTGGGCAGGGTCTTTAGATGATAGAAAGAGCACTTCCGGTCATGTTTTCAGTCTTGGATCAGGTGCAGTAACTTGGAGTTCAAAGAAGCAAGCAACAACAACTTTATCATCTTCAGAGGCAGAATATGTAGCAGCTACTTCTTCAGCTTGTCAATACATTTAGCTATGAAGGATTCTTGATGATTTCTACCAAAAACAAGAGATAGCAACAGAGATTCTTTATGATAACAAATCTATAATTATGATGATAAAAAATTCTGCATTCCCTGGAGGAACGAAGCATATTGATATTCAGTTTCTATTGGAGTTGAAATAGGCCCCGACCTATGATGCTTCATGGGCTGGAGCATGACTGACAGGCTGCAGCAGCTTGCATGGGCCAGGCCTAAGAGTGTGAGCCTCCAACCACCAAAATGCCATTTGGCATTTTAGTTTATTGGCTCATTGAATTCTAAAGACCCTCTTTTCTTCTTAAATTCCCGATGTGGAATTCTTGCAGCCTTCTTCCTCCTTCTTTTCTTTTAACACTCCCCCTCAAATCTTAACGGGCTTGAGCCTTGAGGCCTGTTTAAATTTGAACTTTAACATTATCATCGTCTAGGCTTTTAATTTTCAGTCACAGAGGCCTCAACCTTTCTTCATCTAGGCTTGGACTAACTTCGGATCTTGGCCATCTACCAACCCGACCTTTTTGAGCTCCACGGAGTGAGGCTCCATGGGCTCCAATTTCTGCAAACTTTGATTTCAAATGGCATCATCTTGCACCGGGCCGAATTAGGCTCACAAGCCCCTTCAAGAACTCCATCTTCTTGTCTTTAGATTCGGCCTCTGAATTATTTGACGGGTCGATAGTTGGGCCTCTGAATCGTAATGGGCCGTGAGCCTATGGGCTCTAATAAAATTTGTTGGAGTTGAAACAGGCCCTGACCCATGATGCTTCACGGGCTGGAGTATGACTGACGGGCTGCAGCAGCTTGCATAGCATGGGCTGCAGCATTTTGGTTTATTGGCTCATTGAATTATAAGGACCCTCTTTTCTTCTTAAACTCCCGACGTGGGATTCTTGTAGCCTTATTCCTCCTTTTCTTTTAACAGTTTCATTTTATTCGTGAGCTGGTAGCAAATGGAGAAATCATATTCAAATTCTACGACACAAATGAGCAAGTAGCAGATTTTTTTTCAAAAACACTTCCATGTCACAAACATGTTTATTTCAGATCGTTGCTTGGAATGTGCAAATTTGAATCAAGGGAGGATGTTGAAGAAGTGGTGATTCAAAATTGATAGTTATGTGTTTTGACAAGATTTACTTAGCATTATGTTTTCCTAAGTTTTTGGTTGTTCAGTTATTTCCATTACTAATTAGTGTTACTTATCTCTCCATATGAGTAGTGGGTTAGTTTATGGTTGTAAGCCTATTTATAAGGCGTATCTGTTTTTTGAATAATGCAATTCATTTTTCCTTAAAGTATATCTCACTGTCATCTCTCCTCCAATAACTTGTAAATTGGCACCGGTGGAAGAACACCTTTGGTGGTGGCTTGTAGATTAGTGCCGTTAGAGGAAGCACCTTTGGTGGCGGCTTGTAGATTAGCACCGGTGGAGGAAACACCTTTGGTGGTGGCTTGTAGATTAGCGCCATTGGAGGAAGCACCTTTGGTGGCGGCTTGTAGATTGGCACCGGTGGAGGAAGCACCTTAGGTGGTGGCGGCTTGTAGATGGGTACCGGTGGAGGAAGTTCCTTTGGTGGTGGCTTGTAGATGGGAATCAGCGGGGGAAGAACCTTAGGTGGTGGCTTGTAGATTGGCACTTTGGGAGGAAAGACCTTAGGAGGGAATAAATATGAGCGATGATAGTGGCCAAAACTTTTCAATGGAGGAAGTTTCCATTTAGGCAATGGTGGGAATTTGGCTAGCGGAGGGTACTTGAAATGAGGCCATAAGTAAGCTGAAGTGCAAGTTACGGACGAGAATTTCAATTTTTCAGCCAACCCAAAAGTGTGTTTACCATTGGTTTTGTGGTTGAATACAATCTTGGATGATTCCAGGCCAGAATGGGTAGGGCATGGAGCTGCTGATGCACTGTGAAATTGAGCGTAGCATTCTTCGTTAAGCTTTCCATCTTCAACCAAATGGCTTGGAAGATTCACTTTAAACTTGCCTTCTTCGTCAAGCTTTCCTGCTCCTCTTGTTATCAGTTCCTTTCCATTTTCAGGCTTGCAATCAATTGTTGCGACAAGCCCTACGCATCATTGCAAAAATATCATAAACAAAAATCATCATTTGAATCATTTTGGTTGAGACAAAGAGTTAAAGGTAAATCCCTGTAAAATAAAATGATTCACTTTCTAAAATAAAAATAAAAATAATACTTATCTATAATATACAAACCAATAAAAATATGTATTTTAAATTTCATTTATTGATTAGGTAGAAAGTGAAAAATATAATATTGCATTTAAAATACAATTAACAATTATTGATTTAATGTATAATTTTTAAATTTGTTTCATTTATGCAAGTATTTTCCATAAATAAATGGAAGTACCTGAAAGTCCCGGCTAGTCTTAATGTTGCCTTCTGCACAATCTGCACATTCTCCAATTCCAACTATCTCAACTGTACTTTCCTCTTCACCATAGCAGAAGGTTGCGGATAACAACAATGACAAACAGAAGCACAGATATGCTCCTCGAGAAACTGCCTGAATCCTCATGGAAACCAGGCCGACAGCTCCTCGGATTAAGGAACAATGACAACAACCAACTTTGCCTTACAAATCCCCTATAAACTTAGAAGGAATATAAAGCTTGAGGACAGAACTGAATGGAGTTGATAAGAGTGAAGGGTTATTAGATAACGAGAAGGGAAGAGGGTTAGGGGAGAAAGTGAAGAACTTAAGAAGGCACCGAAAAAGCAGTACACACACCAATCAGGGCGTCACACGTGTACATGGCTATGGATTGATAAAATAATATGCTACTTTTTGTGGTTTGAAAGTGGTAACCCTGCATTTACCTGGATGGAAAATATCAAAGTGGAAAATACTCGTCCGAATTATGTCCACAGCATCAAACTAGTGAAAGTTATTTATTTTGAATTTCAAACACTTTCTATCTTCAATCACTAAGACGGACAAAGTGTGGTTTAAAATTCATAGAAGACAAAGAATGACTTGAAATTCAGATAACATGGCCATCGAATTCCACATCAATCATCAAACCAATGTTTGGATTGTTCTCATCTGTTTTCACAGCTAAGTAAATATGTGTTCCCATTTGTTTGACCACTTCTTCTATGAGCACAGCTAGATTCCTGTTGTTGCACTTCATCAAATCATAATTAGGTAGCTCCCATAAACGCCTTTTTTCTTAGCTAGAATGAGGTTTTGCTTGTTTTTGGTAAATGGAAAGAAGATCAATATTCAAAACCATATTTATCTTCTTTTATATCATTTGCTAGCGCCTTAAAATTCTCTTCAATTTTTTATTAAACTTTTCTAATTATTTTTCTAAACAATTCCCAAATCCCTATATCAAATATTTGCTATGCCTTTGAAAGTATTATTCTTCCAAGAAATATTTTACATATTCATTAATTTTTGTAAATTTTTATAAAATGATTTTATTGTCAAAACATCCTATCATGTAAATATACATAAATATACATCTTATCTTATGTCAATTTCAAACATTTCAATAATAGAGATCTTCTTATCATGTAAATGAATCAATAAAACTAAAAATTTTAAAAATTAAATTATTAAATAAGATCTATAAATAATTTAAGTATAATAAACATGCAAACATTACGCGTTGTTCTATCATTTTTTTTCCTGATTTATACATTTAGATGAATAAATTCTGGTCTAACTTGACCATAAAATCATTATAGCATGAACTGCATTAGTGAAATTGTTATACTTTTAAATTTTTAGCATTTTTTCTGTGATGAATAACAATTTTAAAATTAAATATTATCTTTATATTGGTTTGATTTTATTAACTTGGCACTGCCATGTATTTCCCTTGACAGAAGAGATGTAAATGGAATAATTAATATACGAACTTCAAGACTTGAACTATTATGAAAGATGGCCAGTACCTAACGTAGTAAAATACCATGCACCATCTTCAAGAGTGTGAAGCAACATGGAAGAGGAAAAAATAAGTGATTTAAAAGCATTGCTATTCTTCCCATTCATCAATATGTGCACTCACTTTATTTGATGACAAACCTCATTCTAGCTAAGAAAAACGCTTTTATAGAGCTACTTAATTATGATTGGGTAAAATGCAACAACAGGAATCTAACTGTGCTCATAAAAGAAATGAAATATAGAGGAAAACGTACATATCTAGCTGTGAATACAGACGAGAACTCATTCAATGTTGAAAGATATAATGCCAACATTGGTTTCATGATCGATTTGGAGTTCGATGGTCATATTATTTTAATTTTAGATCATATTTTGTCTTAATGATCGAAGTTAGGAAATGTTTGAAATTCAAAATAAAAAATTTTCATTGCTTTAACGCATGGACATAATTCGGACGAGTATTTTCTGTGTTTGTATCTTCAGCAAGGCAAATGCAGGTTTATTACTTTCACACCAAAAACAGTTGCTTAATGTTTACTGGTTCCAGGGCTGTATACAGATGTGATGCCCTTAATTGGTTTGTATATTGCTTTTTCGGTGCGTCCATAAGTTAACTTTCTCCACCCTCTTCCCTTCTCACTATATAATAACCCTTCACTCTTATCAACTCCATTCACCTCTGGTCTCAAGCTTACAATTGCATCCAAGTTTATTGGGGATTTAGAAGATGGAGTTTTCATTGTTCCTCAACCTGAGGAGCTGTTAGTGTGGTTCCCAATGTGGATTGAGGCATTTATCCGAAGAGCATTTTTATGCTTCTGTTTGTCATTGTTGTTCTCTGCAACTTTCTGCTATGGTGAAGAGAAAAATACAGTTGAGGTAGTTGGAATTGGAGAATGTGCTGATTGTGCAGAAAGCAACATTAATACTAGCCAGGCACTTTCAGATACTTCCATTGCATCAACTGGTAGAAAAGTACTTGCATAAATCCAATATCTATATTCTTATTATCTTAATTATTTGTGATTTTTGGCCACTGATTTTTTTTTTTGTCTCTAACCGAAACTGGTTCAAATGATCATTTTTGTTTATGAAATTACGCTATTTTATCTAGGGCTTCGCATAACAATAGATTGCAAGCCAGAAAATGGAAAGGAATTGATAACAAGAGGAGAAGGGGAGCTTGATGAAGAAGGCAAGTTTAAAGTGAATCTCTCAAGTCATTTGGTAGAAGATGAAAAGCTCAAAGAAGAATGTTATGCGCAACTTCATAGTGCATCAGCTGCTCCATGCCCTAACCATTCTGGCATGGAATCATCCAAGATTGTATTCAACCACAAAACCAACGAAAAGCACACTTTTGGGTTGGCCGGAAAATTGAAGTTTTCGCCAGTAACTTGTACTTCAGCTTTCTTATGGCCTCATCTAAAGTACCCAACACTAGCCAATTTGCCACCGTTGCCTACACAGAAACTTCCTCCATTAAAAAGCTTTGGCCATCATCATCCACATTTATTATCACCTATGGTCCTTCCTCCTCCAGTATCTATCTACAATCCACCGCCGAAAGTCCTTCCTCCTCCCATACCCATCTACAAGCTACCTCCAAAGGTCCTTCCTCCACCACTATCCATCTATAAGTCACCTCCAAAGGTCCTTCCTCCTCTCATACCCATCAACAAGCCACTACCAAAGGTCCTTCCTCCTTTAATACTCATCTATAAACAACCTCCAAAAGTTCTTCCTCCTCCAATACCCATCTACAAGCCACCTCCAAAGGTCCTTCGTCCTCCCATGCCCATCTACAAGCCACCTCCAAAGGTCCTTCCTCCTCCCGTGCCCATCTACAAGCCACCTCCAAAGGTCCTTCCTCCTCCACTACCCATTTACAAGCCACCTCCAAAGGTCCTTGCTCCTCCCGTACCTATCAACAAGCCACCGCCAAAGGTCCTTCCTCCTCCCTTACCCATCTACAAGCCACCTCCAAAGGCCCTTCCTCCTCCACTACCCATTTACAAGCCACCTCCAAAGGTCCTTCCTCCTCCCGTACCTATCAACAAGCCACCGCCAAAGGTTCTTCCTCCTCCGGCACCCATCTACAAGCCACAGCCAAAGGTCCTTCCTCCGTCGGTGCCCATCTACAAGACACCTCCAATGGCCCTTCCTCCACCTGTACCCATGTACAAGCGACCACCAAAGGTCCTTCCTCCTCCAGTACCTATGTACAAGCCGCCATCTGAGGTCCCTCCCCCACCGTTACACGTGTACAAGCCACCGCCTAAAGTCCTTCCTCCACCTATACCCGTGTACAAGCCATCGCCTAAGGCCCTTCCTCCACCAATACCCGTATACAAGCCACCGTCGAAGGTCCTTCCTCCACCGTCTCTTCCCAAGCTTCCTCCACACTCTAAGATTCCTTCAAAAAACTTCCACCATCCGAAATTTGGAAAGAAATGGCCTCCATTGCCACCATATTCTCCTATTCCTTAATGATTGCATGTACCACTACTTATCCATATAATTTGCATGACATAATATGGGTATTATTGGATGGTTCACTAATATTTGCTATATCATATTGCTGAGTTTTATATTAATTCCATAATATAGCCATGAAAAGGTATATATTTAAGAGAAAAGTGAGGTTCAATCAAATGTATTTCTTCTCATTTGTAAGTTTTATTTATCTGTCAATGTCTATTACAATACTTGAGTAATGATCATTTGTGTTATTATTCTCCTTTTACTATCGTTCCTGGATGTGAGCTTTAGGATGAGATTTCTAGGCTTCATCAATTAATTGATACAGTTAACAGTTAATACATTTTTTTTTATTAATTGATTGATTTTTAAATAATATAATTATATTTTTATATTTTCCAATTTGTTTTCTATTAGTTACGTTGATATGTAATTTTTGTATTAGAATCTATAAACTCATATTAATAAATGAGAGATATATTTATATTTACGCCATTATTACTATTTAAAAAAAGAATGAAACTATCATTTTTATGACATTAAAAAAGAAAACTGAGATCATCATTTTTTTTGAGATTTTTTAAAATAATATAGTAATAAATTTGAGATAATATACTTCGCTGTATTATTCGTTTTCTATTGATTAGGCATTAACTAAAAATATGTTATAAAAATATAATATGTGGAATTTTACAATAATAAAATAATTTCTAAAACAATGATTAAAAAAATTTAACTGATTTAATTGTAAAATTTTAGTCCAGTGTAATTAAGTTAATTGCTACAATTTCAGTTAATGAATTGTATTTCATAAATTAATCTATTAATAAATTTTTACTTGATTGTGAACTTTTAAAATTAGGTTTCCAATTTAGTTATTTTAAAAACATTACATTTTAGACCAATATATAATTAATAATAATAAATTATACAGAAAAATAAAAGAGCAAAATTCTACTCAATTTGTTTACAAGATTTTACAATTTTGATTGAAACTTCTAATTTTTACAATACAAATCACAATCAAAAAGTTTTTTTTGCAATAATAACCACCAATATGTATAACCAATCAAAATTGAAAGAGGGGAAAGGAAAGCTTCCAGAACGGAAGCCAAGCAAATCTATGGATTGCCTTTGATCTTCTTCTGCTTGATCTTCATGTCACCGCTTTAAAGTCAATATTACTCTCAAACCCTATCTTTCAAACCCATGGAGAAAGTCACTAATCTCCATAGCGCTGTCTTGATAGTGTTGAAATAATAAACTTGTTTTTTAATTAAAGTTTAATTTAAATAGTTGGTGAAATTGTTGAAGGTGGTATTAAAAAAATTATATGGTGTATTAGGTAAAGTTGTTGAAAATTATTGTATATTGTGTTAACTGAGGTTTGAAAATTGTATTGAAAATGTATGATGTGTTAGGTGAATGTTAGGCGTGTGATTTTTATAATGTATGTTAGGTAAAATGTTAAGTGTGTTTGTATGATGTGTATTGATTTTGAGTTAGTATAAATACCCCCTCTCATTGTGAGTTATAGCATTAAAAAAATAAGAAAGAAAAACAAGAAGTAAAGCTTCTCTTGAGTGTTGAGTGTTGTTGTGAGAGTTTTGAAGTGAGAGTTTTTTGAGTTTGTTGTAAGAGTGATGAGTTTGTTGTAATAAGAATTTTTTAATTCTTCTTACAAACTTGTTTTAGTGTTAACAATGTGGTATCAGAGCTTTATATAGTCATATAATGTATCAAATCAAAGCTCTCAACGAGAAAAATTCAACGCAACTAAAATCAGCCTGATTGGAGTTCAGACGAGCCACCAATCGTTGTCGGAAGTTTGCTGTTCAAAAAACTAAGCCAACTCACTAAGTCAAACCGAGTTGGAGCCGAGTCAAGCCACTAAGTTGTTGACAAGCCGCCAGAGACATTGACCAAGCTGCGAGAGACGTTGATCGAATAGCTGACCATTGACTATTGACTTAAAAAAATTCTGATTTTATTTGAAGATATGGCTGGTAAAGTAGCTTCTTTTCAAGTACCAACACTCAACAATGATAATTATGATAATTGGAGTATCAAGATGAAGGTTCTTTTAGGTGCTCATGATATCTTGGAGATTGTGGAGAAAGGCTACACCGAAACCACAAAATAAGGCATTACTATCCCAATCCGAGAAGGATAATTTGAAAGATTCTGTCACATACTGCATTATGTGTGTTGCTGTGCAATTATAAATTAATGTTACAATGACATTTCTATGATAATGGTGTGAAAATAATATAGAATAGTGAGTATGATAATCAGAAATGCGTTTTAAGTTTGAAAAAGGGATATTGCACGTTCTGTCGCAAAACCCTAAATTTGATAGTAAACGGTACTCAAACTTCGTTTTTGAGTTATATAATTTGAATTTGAATAAATGGTTTTGACTTTTATGCTTACGTTAACTTAATTAAGACATATGTAAATTTTGAAAATTTTGGAATAAAAATTATTTTTGACGTCATAATTAAATATTATCGATATAAGCGAGTACAATTAAAAAGTTTTCTTAGAAATAAGTGATAATAATTTATTATGTTATATTTTAAGAAATAATATTTATTGAAGTATTATTTTTTTTTTAGTTAGAAGAATATATGTTTTGAAAAATTATAATAAAATAGGTTTATAATAAATACGATAATTATTGTTTTTAATGGTCATAATTATGTTTAATAATAGTAATAGAATAAGAATTTATAGTGTTAAGCAAGGCAATAAATTTATAAAAATATGATTAGAATAAGAAAATATAAAGGTTAATAGATTAAGTTATGATTTAGAAATAAGTTGGATTTTTGGAATTTAAGTATTTATAGAAATAGAAATAGATATTTATAATAGACAAATAAGTGGAGGAGGATATATTATTTCTTTAACTGGATTTTTAAGGGATTTGGGTTGCCAAATATGCCAAAATGGCTAAGAAAATTTTGCAAATACGTAAGGGCATACGTATTTGAGGCTTAAGAAGGGTATATTGGTCATTTTA